>JAMZAV010006138.1:0-39368 GCA_024449915.1 Sweltsa coloradensis
TTACCCCAAAAAAAAAAAAAAAAAACCAACCCTTTTTGAGACCCCCCCTGCCCGCCAATCGACGAGTGAGCATAACGAACCAAAGATCGATATTTGCAATAGAAAATATAGCAATCGGTGGTATGGACAGTGCGAACACCCGCGAATCAACGCCAGAATCAACAAGGCGATTTAGAACAACTCTGGATTTATATGTGCTTCGTTGCTAGGACGGCTCCCCCCAAAAATCACCGTTTACAACTCCTAAGACCAGAACTGATGGACTTGAGTCCAAATCAGAAGTTTTAAAAACTTCTGACTTAAACGGGAATCGAACCCTGGACCTTCTGCATTGGAAGCAGATACGCTAAAAACAAGCCCAACGAGCCACACAAATTGTATTGTATGTAATTGGTTCTCTTTCTAACAACTCTCAAAGTAATTATTTGCTGCTCAACAGTTGGCCATTTAATAATTCCAGCTTTCTGATTGATATCCTGTACAGATATACCAAATCCTGGTATGTATTTCCTGCAATAAAATAAACAAGATAGTCAGAACAACCTTTGAGTTTGTGCGATACCCTATGTGCCAAGTGGGTATGCCTGGCATACATTGTAGAAGGCAGTATAGGTAGAGGGACTCTTGTGAAGAAAGTGAAAAGCTTGTAGAAAGAATAAACTTTACATGTACATATTGTTTCTAAAGGGATACTATAGTGTGGAGGAGTGCCTACTTGATAAGCAACTCTAGTTGCTAGTTTTCAGTACGGTAATAGGACAGAACAAGAGGATGTACCGGTAGGTATGTTTGTTTGTGTTTTTAATGATGTTTGTTTTGGGTTTACTTAACTCATTTTTATTGTAAGCTGTTGAAAATTACATTACCCGTCTGCTATGCAGACTTAATTGGGTTTTTTTTTTGTATGCTTGAAATAAATAAAATAAAACTAATATAGCCTAGGGCCCTGCAATCCCTAGAGGCCAAGGACCTGTAAGCAGGCCTCCTAGGTCCCAGACCTCTGCCTAGGCCTAAATTACAATAAATAATCGGCCTAGTAGCCCTAGGCCTAAGTAGGGCCTACCAGACCACCGCCTAGAGGGCTAAATTACAATAAATAATAATAAAGCCCCGGCTTGACAAGGGCCCCTATAGCTATACTAACCTGAAGCTAGATATCTTAAAGTGACAGCCAGTCTTTCTTCAGCTGGAATAGCTTTTCCTATTAAAAGTATTTTTTCTCTTTTATTAATGGGGACACCAATGCAGATAGCTCATGGAACGATTCCAAATCCATTTGTAGGAAAATTTTTTAAGGGCACTCGGATCATCTGTTGATAATTCTTTGCAACAAGTTTTTATAAGCACCCTTTTCCTCTCTCAAAATTTAAACCCAAAATTTTTAATCCAAATGCTTCTCTTTTTCTTTTTCTTTAATAGGCCTACTAATCTTCTTTTCCTCCGTTCTCTTAAAATTCTAACTATGTTAAAAGCAGCAAAAACAACTCTTAACTTCAATCTTGCCATTAGACATCCCCTTTAAATTAAAAAAACTCTATGAATTCACATTAAAAACATAAAACATAAACAACACGTGAAAATTTTGAAGAGTTTTGATTGGAAGTTGCTAACTTTTATTGCCAAGTTTTCAAAATGTTGAACATTTTTGGTTTGTTCGGGTGTTGACAATCGAGTTGCCCGTGGGGCGGGCAGTGGCAATATGCATGTTACTAATGAAAACCCAAACTCACACCCTAAAGTTGCCAACTTTGTTGGGAAACTTGTTTCTTTTGGGCGCCACTTTAAACCCGTGGCTGGTTCTGACCAGCAGGGGCCCCTCCTTCCCCACCCCCCTAGGCTAGGGGGTGCTTATGACCTAAGGGTTTGACGCATCCTTAAGTCAAATAAAAAAAAAAAAAACGAGTCGTTTGTGGTTCTTCTGCGTTGAGATTTTTCTGAAGCCCTAATCAATTCTTATCTATCTGCTGTGTAAAGGGAACGGCTTTCGAATTTTTCCCAACACTCTACTACGGATATCTCCTAACCAGAGAAGAGGTTTTCTGCTAGATCGACACACGTGGTGCTTTGCGCATTCTGTTTAAACCCCTCATAAACATATGAAGGACTTTTATCAGTAAGGCGCAAACTTGCTTTTACATTCCAAGGATGTCCGTTTTTTTGCTAAATTTATTTTACTCCAAAATAATTTATGTTCCAATACAAAAGGCTATTTTTCATGAATTTAAATTCAAGTTTTAAAATATCGCTCTTTATAGAATAAAACCTCCAAGTCCCAAAAAAAAACGTTCATTTTAGACAAAATTTTTTTTTGAATATGGATATTGTGGTTGAATGCCCTATTTTTTAAAAACTGGAAAAAGCACTGTGTTTTTTTGTCCCCTTTGAGACTAGGCCCCACGGGCCGCTGTCTTGATGTATTTAAAAGAACAAATACCTTTGCTATATCTGACGGGGGGTGGGTCTACTGTCTCTGCAAAGTTTGTCTGCTAGCCTCGGGGAGGCCTATCCATAAGGCTAACGTGTTGAAAATTTGCTGTAAACGGTTGACATTTTGGGATCCCCTCCGGGCCCCCGGGGTAGAATTGGCCCAGGCATGGCTCTGCTAATCGTAAAAGGCGTTCAAAAGAAAAAGTCCACCTCGCAAACATCACTAGTATAAAGGGGAGTATATTACCCTGAAAAAGAGAGGGGACTTGGCAAACGTCGTTGGTGACCTTGCCCCCTTTCCCCTTTACACCCCTCGACGACAGAGACAAGACACAACGAACGATGACAAAAACGATGACGACCCCGGACGTGAAAAACGCCCTTCCCCCCTTACCCGTGGCTGGGTTTTGACCAGCATGGGTTTTCTCTCCCCCCCCCCACCCCTAGGTTAAGTGGTGCATTATGATTTTAACGGTTGACGGCCCCTTAACCCAAAAATAAAAAAACGTGATCGTATCGTCGACATTCGTAAAGGTTGTGAAATTATGGAAAAAAAAATGCCTAGGCCTAGCCTTTCTGGAAAGGAAAAAAATCGTGCTAGAGGCACTAGGGGGTGGGGAAACCTAGGCCAGTGATACCCTAGGCTAGGCTTAGCCCAAACCCTTTCTTTAAATTTTTTAAAGGCCTATCAAAATCACTGTGGGCCTAAGCCATATCCAAAATTTTATAAATAAGCCTAGCCCCTTGCCCTAAAAACCCCAAAACGTGGGGTTAAAAAAATTTCCGTGGGAAAGGTAGGTCCTAGGTCCAGTCGTAAAGGCCAAAGGGGGCTACATTCCATGGGAAAAGCGTCCACATTACCAAAAAGTCAGTAGTCACAAAAATCTTGCGCCCCTCTCGGGCATAGGAACCCGCTATCTGTACGAGTTGCTACGTAAGTGGGGCCAAAGAAAGATAATAGAGTACACAAACGGGGGAAAATTTACTTGACGGATGGGGCCCCGAATGTTTGCGCAATATGGCCAAATTATTTTGAAGTGTGAACCAAAAAAAAGGGCTCAAACTGTGAAGGTTGAGAGGGGAATGTGCCCCCCCTGGGAGGCAACTTTTAACAACAAAAGGACAAACCTTTTTTCCGGGACCCGTCTTTTTCGGGGGTTTAAAACCATTTCCCACGCGGCTGTGTTCCCAAAAGGGGCTTGTGCGGCCCTTCAAGGGACGCCTCGGGCCCTGGGGGGCCCAAAACCCTTGTTTTGTTGGGCAGAAGCACGCGGGAAGGGATAAACCACGAGATAAATTTCCGACAAAGGTTTCCGTCTGTCTTTTGGTTAGCTACAGTCACAGTCCTTCCCTCACAAGTCACAACAAGATGTGCGTAGCACAGCTTGATACGAGCAAAAACCCCCTCAGGGTCTGGGGCGCGGTGGCATTCGGGTTTTGTGAACTTGTTATTTGTTTTTTAAAGGTTTTTTAAATTTATTTATAAAATTTTTTTTAATTTAATAAAAAACATAGGGGCCCATGGTTTTATGTGACGACCCCAAAGGATGGGGGGCAGGGGGGCTATAATTATAATGACATCTTTGGCCAGGTCACTGTTTTTTCCCCCAAAAACAACTTTCTCCCGTTTCAAATTTAAAATTTTTATTTTAAATTTTATTAGGGGTTTTGGAAAACCACAGATAATGTCTGTTATTTATAAATTTAAATTTAAAGTGGACAAAAACATGTCTTTGTATCGAAATAAAAATGGTAGATTTGTTTTTGAATAAAATTTCCCCCATTTTTTTGACTCACTTTCGTTTTTTCGGGGAGTTTTTCCGACATCCAAATAGCATCCCAGACACAAAGGGTCATCGGGGCCCCCCTACCACAGAAAAAAAACCACGGGGCTCATCCTCTCGACAAGCCCCCGGCACTTGACAAAGGCAAAGTGGGGCCACACTACCACAGAAAAACAGTACACTACACGTAGGGGTGGGGCCATTTCTGTTATCTGGGGACACTACGAAAAAATGCGTACCAGGGAGGGGGGAGAAATAGGTATGATGGGGGAAAAAAGGAAACATTTTTTCCATGTCTTTGCCCAAAACCGGGAATTCATAGGGAATAAAAAAAGAAAACTATTTATTTGATTGCTCAACCATTTTTTTTTCAAATAATAATGTCTCTTTCTTTACTCACCATAATACATCGTATTTTGTCCCTAGCATAAACCGGGTAAAAGTGTTTTTTGGAAGGCAAATCGTTTTGTTTTTTGTTTCTTTCGTGGTTTTTTTATTTAAACGTTGATAAAAAAAAAATAAATAAATAAAAAAAAATCCGTATTTAGAGGGGACTCCTGGGTCACACTCACACAACTGTTTTTTCAGTGGGGGAAAAGCGGACAGAAAAAATTAAAGTGCCCAAACCCCACCCTGCACCCCCCTGACGCAATCGACGGGGTGAAACAAAAAAACTAAAAAAAAGATCAATATCATTTTATGTAGGGAATTTTTGTCCACTGCCCAGAAAGGCCGTTTGTTGTTTACCTCGCCCTGGGGTTTGAGGCCAATAAAAATTTAAAACTCCCCACTTTTTTAGTATCACTGCAGTTGGGGTTGCAAAATTTGTGCAACTTTCTAATATGTATGTTTTTTTTAAATTTAAATAGAAAATCGTGAATTATTTTATATGGAAAGCAATACAAAAATTTTGGGGGTATAATACCCCACATTTTTTACTTTTTGATGGGAATTTCCGAAAATGGGAAAAATCATAAAGTAGGGTGGGGCTTGAAAATTTGTTTTAAAAATGGGTAACGATTTATCGATTTTATTATACGTGAAATACTCCTAGTTGGGGGAAGTGATTAAAAAAGGCCCCGTCTCCGATCCACTCTCTGTTTTCAAAAAAAAATTCGATTTTCCCCAATGCCTACACCAATCTAGAAGTATTAATGCATTACTTTCCGCCCCGTAAAAGCCGGTGTAGTTTCGTCTGTGGTTTCATCCATTTTAAATTGTAACAAAAAATAAAAATGGGACCAAAAAAAACGTCCTTTGGTGCGCATTGTTTTGGGGAAAAAGGAAAGTTTTAATTTTTAACCCCGGCATAGTCACCGACCAGGGGGGGAGAGGGGGGGGGGGGGGGACAGTTGTTACTCACTCCCAATATTTTGGATTTTATTGGGGAAGGTTTTTTTGGGTTTATTTATCCCATATCACTAAAAAAAAACTCTTTCTGAATAATTGAAATTTAAACCCCAAAAGTGTTTTTAAAACGACAAAACCCCGGTGCCCCCCCCCCCCCCCTTTCGCACACCCCAACCCCTTTTCTCCTCTCACGGGAAAGACCTTTGCCTTTGAAACAACGAGCACGTGTGTAAAAAGGGAAAACAAACCTTTTTTAGAGACGGCCCAAAATGCCCAAAACGGTGCCTAAAAAGGGGAAACTCAAGCATCCCAACCCTAAACCTGACCACTTGGGGTAAATGACGATTTTTTTACACCATGCCCCCCGCTTTTTAAATTTTTTCTCACTGCTGACTTTGGCCCTTAATTTTTTTGGCTTTGTGATACAAGTTATTTTTTACTTCTTTTTAAAATTACAATGGCAATGGTGAAAATTTCAAGTATTTTTATTAATAATTACGTTTCCCAAACACTTGAGGTTAGATTGCAGACAACATTTTCATATTCGTTTTTGGTTAGATGGGTTTAGGGGGTTTTGGTTACGATTTTATTTTTTGGGCCCCCCCCCCCCCCAAAACCCCCCCCAAAAATTTTATTTAATTTATAAAAAAATTTAAAAGTTTTTTAAAACCTACGCTATAGTCCATGTAAATAGCAACGGCGTAAGTGCGGCGTAGCGTATTTATCGTCTTTCACACTTTCCAAAGGTCATCATTTTATTTACTGTGTCAAACGGCGACGTTTTTTTCATCCGACTTTTCCCTTATTGAATACGTTTATTGGATGAGCTTTTTAGCGGGGCGAAGCGGTAAAGCGAAAACTTAAATTTTCCCACCGCCCCCCCCAAAAAATTTAGCTCGGTTTTTTTTTGTTTTTTTTTTCTGTCGTTTGTTCGCTCTCACCGGGGAAACGGCAAAATCCGATCTTGATGAAAATTTGACAGGACCTTCGAAAACTCTAAACTTAGAATTGCTACCCTTTTTTTGGGTTTTCAAACGAAGAAATATTTCCCCAGGGAAAATCGTACTTTTTCGATTTTTTTTTTTGATTTTTTTGCGATATTTTCGTCTTTGGCCGATTCCCGCCCAAAAGGGTGGGGGCCCCAAAGGGTTTATATTTTACATTGAATAAAGAATTTTTGGTCATGTAGGCCCCTTGAAGGAAAAAATGGTCAAAAACATAGAAATAAAGGTTTTTCTATAGAAAAAAATAAAGGGGATTCCACGTTTAAAAAAGTAATCATTTGGGCAGGGAAAATTCCAAAAAACTCATGCATCAAAGCGACCCCCGGAAAAAAAAAAAAAAAAAGTTCGCGAAAGGGGCCCAGAAATAATTAACTTGCTGGCGTGTTTATTATAAATATACCCCTTTTTACCACTGGGAAAGACTTTCAGGGAAAGACCGTAAAATAATTTTCGGGAGTTGTGGGAGTTGTAAAGGGCTATCCCAAAGGGCTTTTTTCAGAAATTTTATTTCCCAAAAAACTACACTATTTCCCCTTTCATTTTTGCCTTCCCCCGGGAAAAATAATTTGGGGAAAAAACTTTCGGTCAGGATTGGCCCGGGGGCGGGGATCGTTAGATGACCTCCCCCAATCAGAGTTACGCGCCTTTTTTCATGGGAAACCCTTGTAAATAGTTAATTTTGGTTTTAAACTTAACGAAACCCCTTTTAAAGATTGGGGGAAAATGCATTGGGTATAGGAGTGTATTATAGGGAAACCCCCCCGGTTTTAGTAAAAAATCCGGGGATTTGGGGATATGTATGTATATATGTGATCAAATAACAATTATATTTTTTTTCCGTGGGATTTTTATGTGCCCCAAATCGAGTTCCCAGAGTCTGCAAAACCCCGGTATACGGATACGCCCCCCCCCCCCCCCCCCCCCGCCACGTGCACGTGCTCATTTTATCAAAACCCCGACCCGGGGGGACGGTAGGGAGGACAAAAAAATTTAGGTTTAATAGAATTTAGGGGCCCTGGGCCTTTTTTTTACTATTGCTTGTAAAACCCAAACATAAAAAAAGTAAACTAATTTAGGGCCCGAGCTGGTGGGTTTACGTTCTCAACACTGTAAAACAAAAATAATATCGGCGTTCGTCGGTTTTTTTACTGTAAAAATACTCGTACGTACCAAATTTTATGATGGGAAAAATGCAATAACAATTTAGCACAGAAAAAACAAAGAATTTTTTTCTGTGGAGACTGGGGTGTACAAAAGCCCCTGTTAGTAAATAAAAAGTAATTTTGTAAATTTTTGTTTTGGGCCGAGGGTTTGGGGTTTTTAGCCGGCAGTTTTTGATTTGGGCCCAAATTTTCGTAGTTCACACAACACCGTCCCTATCAACAATTTTTTATTGTTATCATCTATGAATATGATATCAACGAAAACCTAAAAAAAAAATTTCCCAAAACTTCGGAAAGGCTTGATCGGGGATATTTTAAAGTGAATGGTACCATCACGAAAACGGGAAATATAATATGCAGTTTGGCGGGGTTTTTATCAGTCAACTACTCACTAAAGTGGGGTCACATTGAGTTGTAATAAAAGTAAATTTTATTTTGGGAATTTTGTATTTCACCTTTCATTTTGTGGATAAAAGGGAAAAAATCAGAAATACTTTCAGTCAAGCAAAATCGTTTTTAAAAAAATTGTGCAAAAACGGTGAATTTTAATGTTAAATTTTAAAAAAAGAATTTTTTTAAAAATAAATCTATAATTTTTTCCAAAAAAATAATTGCAGTTCAAAACAATCTTTTTTTGAAACTTTAGAAGGGGTTTCAAAAATTTAAAAATTGGGGTATTTTTTGAAGTTTGGGTGTAGGGCGATAGTATGAAAAATTTACTAAATTTTTTGGGTCTATTTTGATTTTTGGGACCCGACGTACTTTTGGGAATTGAGCCCCAAACGGCAAAAAACATATTTGGAAACCCCCATTTTCCCAAAAAAAGGTAAATGAGAGTTCGGTTTTTTTGTGGCAAATAACAAAGTAAGGTGGCAAGGAAAATCAGGTTAATTTTAACTATTTTAAAACTAATTAGGGCGAAATTATTTTCTTATTTTTCATGAAAAGAATATTAGTAGTTTTTGAGCGCTTTAAAAAAATTTAAACGTTCCTTTCCAAAATAAAACCCAATTTCTATAAGTGTTAGTTACCCCAAAGTATAATTCTTTCCAAGGGTAAAGAAATTTCCCCTCTAAATTTCATGAGCCCTCTGAGCACGAAACTAAATACTGTTTGTAGGTTTTGTTATTGACGAACGATAAGGGGATGGATGGGTTGCCAGTAGCTTTTCACACACACAGTGCGTGCCCTGGTTCCGGGCATCATGAAGTAAAAAATCTTACGCTTTTACGCTAATATAAAAACTTGTAATCTTAGTATTTTACGAATTTGGATAATAAAAGAATAGTGAGATTTTAAATTTCCGAACCCTTTGGGTTGTGAACTTCCGACTTATCTATTTTAGAAAGATAGGCGAATGGATTACAGAGATTGAAAAATAGATACAGATGAATGCATTCCGGAAAAAACCCCAGTGCACAGCACAGCACTGAGCGGTCAAGGACACACAGGGTTTATGAGTTTTTTTGGCGATGGGTCGTGGTTTTTGGGGGGGGGGGGGGGGGGGGTTTTGGGATGTTTCTTTTGGTTTTTTTTTCCTTTTTTGTTTTTCCTGGGCACCCCCGGGGGGGTTAATAAAATAAAGGGGGGTTCACATTTTTTTAAAAACTAAGGGTCAACCCCCAATTCCCCTTATTGAAAATTTAATGGGGGGGTTGGTTTATAAAAATCCCCTTCAAACTTAAAAAAAAGGGAAACCAAAAAAAACACCCTGACTTTGACTTTTTCCCGTGCGAAAGGATTGATGATCTGAAAGAGACAGTGGCTGGGTCTTTACCGGGACAGGCTATAGGGGGGGGGGGGGGGGGGGGGGGGGGGGGCGAAATCGGAAATATAAACCCCAATGGTTGAAAAAAAAAAATAAATACCCAAACAAATAAAATGTAAATAGTTATTAAAAAAAAACATAGTATTCAAATCCTCCGTTTTTTTATTATTTATTATTCATTATTATTTTATTATTATTATTTTATTATTATTATTATTATTTTTTTATTAATTATTATTATTATTATTATTATTGTTTTATTGTTATTATTATTTTGTTTTTGTTTTTGGGTTTTTGTTTTTTGTTTTTTTTTTTGTTATTCCAAAATATGCCCCAAATCTCAAACTGGGTCCCTTAAATCATGATTTTTTGTAATTTTTTATTGTTTTATTATTTTTAATCGTGGATTAATTTGTCTTTTTAAAAAATATTTTAAATAAATATTATTTGCAAAATAGTATAATACTATAAAAATCACTTCCATGCACATCATGAGTATTTCTCTTTGTTCACTTCGATTCTGTGAGTGAAGGTTTCCGGGCCAATGTGCAAGCACTTTTACGACCTTTTTTGGGGTAGTTTGGGCTTTGTTCCATCGGAACGGTTTGGGGTGGCCCCGGATCTCCCTGACTTTCGAAGGAGGGGAAAGCATGCATGCAAAAACTGTAGGTCTGCGAAGCAGGTACCTGTTTTTTCCCCACCTTATCCACTGAACAAAAGAGGCCCCCGTAGCAAACAGTTTCAAACACAAAAATATAGGGGCCCGTTAAATCGCCCAAACGCGCTACATAGCGCGGGAATGCGGTTGTTGCAAACAATTTCGAAAAAACCCCCCGAAGCACAAATTTTAAAATGGAGGTTTCGTATCCGCCCACGTGTGGGGACTCTATTATCTGTGGCCAAAGTGATAAATTGTCCCTGTTTTGGGCCCAAGCAACGCGCTTGATTGGGGGTTGTTGGTTTTGGGGGGGCCCAAAAATTTAAAACGTCCTTTTTATGTTTTAGTAATGAAAAGAACCTTTTAAGACCTTTACGTTGCTATTTTGAACAAAATACATTTTCACCCCTACGTAGCGTCCTGTAGAGAAAAGCGCTTTCCTTCGGGGGAGTTGTTGTTTTTGGGTCCTAATACCAGTGTCCTCAGATACGTATGCTTAGCTGCAGTTTTGGGTATCCACGGACCAAACGTCATTTTAGTACGTCACAGCTAGGCTCATGGTCAAATAACCGGTTTTTTAAAAGCAAGCTCTTATTTATTTGTTGTCATGCAAATAGCCTATTGTCCTCCTTTGTAAATAAAGTTTTTAAAAAACTGAATAGGATAGACGTTAAATAAAAAATTTTAATAAATAAAAAATATCCGACTTTTTACTATAATCATGTTTATTATTTTTATTTGCTATATACTTGGAAAACAATAAACAATTTATTAACCTTACCGGTTGAAGCGCCCCAGTTTTTCACGGCGTCAGGGTACGATTTTTGATTTTGATATTTATTGGCTTAAAGGCGTGCTACATAGGGCTATGGACCCCCTTTTAATTGTAGCCAACCCCCTATAATATACATGTATTGATACATAGTATGGTTACATAGGGAAATATACAATATGATATTATAAGTTATGCGTAAGAGTATACTAAATCTAATACACATATTAACCCCCCCTCCCAGTTTAATTAAATATTATATTCTTATACTAATAGTGTTTTTAAAGCCAGAATTATCAACATTATCACTTAACTGCTAAAACTAATGCAAACATTTTACAGTGAAACAATGTTTATTTTATACCTAAGCATAATGTTAATTAGGAATAATTTTAGGAATAATAATAGTAATTAGTCTTAAAATAAATATCTTTTTACTAATTTATAAATGAAGCGTACATATTCTGACGCTAGTACTGTGATAACTGATAATATGTTTGAAGGAAAACCCTTTTTTGTTGGTGTTTTTTGGTAAGTAGAAAGTAGAGTATGGTGGATTTTACTCCTGAGCATGGTGGCTAAATTTTTTGGGAATAGGTTTGCAGCAGTATTTATTCCAGAGGCGGCTTGCTGTTATGATAAATGATTTGTTGCATTTCACCGTACGAGTTTAGGTATTTGAAGTGTGTTAGCTGTGTGTATGTTTGGTGCGATTATGGATACTCCCCATACGATTAAAGGACTTAAAGAGGTAATGGGGGCATTGCGACTTCATTATTTTTGTAATAAGTAGGACAATTGATAGGGTACGCCTATCGACGAGTTTTAGCCACTTGAGCTCAATATAATATGGTGTGATATGCTCGTCGCGTCTCACATCAGCAATGAGTGATGAGGCTTGGGAGGCTTGTGATTGTATTGTACGTGCTTGGTTTCTAAATGGCGGCGGAAAAGAGATGGTTCACAGGGTTATTGAAAAGAATTTCAGATCAAATAACACACAGTGGTTAAGGTTTATCTTTGTCAACAACTTTGATTAGAGAGAACAAATAATGTTTGGTTATGCTAGACTTTATCGCGAACCCCCTGGAAACTCCCCACGTACCCCTGGGGGTACGCGTACCACAGTTTGGGAACCACTGCTCTAAGCTAGAGTGGCGCATTATGAACTAACGGTGACGCGCCCTCTATCCCAATAAACTAGAACTAACCAGCTGATTTTTTTACGAGATGGCCTCTTATCTCGCCTTGTATGATCGGCAGAGGATGCACTGGGCCAAATCTTACCCGGGCCCAGATGGATACAATCGTCTCAATGTCTCGTCTAGCAGTTATTTTTCATTGTTGACACTTTTGTTAAAGATAAACAAAAATGGAAGATGTTAAAGCCACCGTTAAGTTTTAGCTGGAAGTTGATTGTTATTGATTGTCATCAAGGCTGTGGCCATTACGAATTAGCTTTTTTACTTGGGAAATCTTTCTTATATTCTAATTCAAAATAAATTATTGATCACAATTTATTCAACATCAAACACATTTCTAAATAATTGTTTATCCAATCAAATAAATAATGATTGTTTTGCTATGACTATCATAACCATTTATTTTTTTTTTTTTATACACTAAGGAACAATATAATCATCAAACACACCATGAACTCATGTCATCAACTTTCAATATCACAGGCGGCAGCGCAATATTACCTAACCGGTTGAAGCGCCCTAGTTTTCTCACGTCGTCATGACATCTCGGTGTAACTTATCGCATGAAAGGCGGGACCGCTAAAACATTTTTTTGGGGCGTGTACCCTACTAGACTTACAGGTAGTCATTTTCAGTCTGGGACCCCGTTCAGTTCTCAATACAATCAATAACCTTAGGCGGCCATATTTAAAGATGGCGTCTTCTGTGTAGAAAGAGTGTTAAGTTTCAACGGAATCCGTCAAGGGGCATCATTTTTACCACTTAATCGACAACGAAAACTCATGTATGGTATCCAAATAAGTATTTAATTAAACCCAAAGTCGTGCATTTCAAGTTGTCCCCTTAAGGGTGATTTGTTTAACGAAGATGCATGTGGATTGTAATAAAATGTACTTCTTTGGGTAGAATTGGCCCAGAGCATGGCTCTGCTAATCGTAAAAGGAGATTTAAGAGAAAAAGTCTACCTCGCATAAATCAGCTAGTAATATTACTCCACGAAACTAGAGGCGAGCTCTGGCAATCGTAATGGGGGACAAACTCCTCCTTTCCCCTTGACGACCTCACCGACGATGAGATAATGACACAACGAACGATGACAAGACGTGACGACCCCGACGTGAGAAACCCCCTTCCTCCCCTTATCCGTGGCTGGTTCTGACCAGCATTGGCCCCCCCGCCCCATATCCCCTAGGCTAGAGTGGTGCATTATGAGCTCAAACACAGGCGGCGCAATATGACCTAACCGGTTGAAGCGCCCTAGTTTCTCACGTCGTCGTCGTCGTCTAACAGTCGTCGTCGTTGACCTCTCCCCCCCTTTACTTGACGGGCTTTCTTGACGATTTTTTGAAACGACTACATTCCAAAAAACCCCGAACGATGCCTGACACGATGACTACTGCGTTGCGAAAACTCCCCCTTTCCTCCTTCTACCCGTGACTGGTCCCGACAAGCATGGGATTTTACTCCCGTATCCACAAGGCGAGTGTTGCGCATTTAAGGACCTGACGGTTGACGCCCCTTAATCCTTAACAATTGATTTTATTAATGAACATATCTACTCGTTGTTACTTTAAATGGATTTTGACAAACGTCACTGATCTCTATAAACTTACGTGGAATGCGCATGCATACCTGGCAACTGTTGAGATGTGGTTGGCGGAAGTTGGCCGTCCGCCATTTTCCTACGTCCCTCATCAGCGGAAGATTCAAAAAAACTTAACATAAAAGATTCGTTCACCTGTGTCCGGCCTGTGTTTATCAGTTAATTTAGTGTAACACTGCAGTAAACACTATTCCTAGGCGTCCTGAGTGACCCTGATAATAGACCACTGTAATGTGGGGGTTCAGTCAAAATAACCTCAAAATAAGTAGCCATAAACCGCCATCTTGACGTTAAGATTACAACTTGACGGTGGTGCAATCGCAATGCCCAAACGCATTTTAATCGAGGACGTATCCAATGGCCTTTTTGCCCATCACTTGGCTTCAAGGTTACAGTAGCGCATGCGTACTTCACGTAAGTATAAAGAGCTCAGTGGAAAACGTCGACAAACTTTTTTAAACCCCTTATGCGAAGTTATTTATTTACCATAATTAATTATCTAAACTGATCAACTTTAAAACATAAAATAAAATAAAAAAAATTTATCTCTACCGTCCTTAATCATATGCTTTTAGTTTTTTAATTGAGGTAACGATATAACAAAAAAAAACAGTACTTAAAAATACAATGCCACAGGCCATGCAATTGACCTTCCCGGTTCGAGTGACGTAGTTTTTTCACGTCATCGTAGAATCCAAAATTCGTAATAACGCACTTTTGCAGGAAATCGCAAGTGGCTTCACCTCATTGGTGAATGCGGTTCCTTTCATTTCTGTACGAGCAACATAAATCCACGAAACTAGAGGCGAGCTCTGGCAGTCGTCGTCGAGGACCCTCCCATCCCTTGACGAAACCCCCCCGACGACACCAACATGACAACACAAACCAAGAAAATAGACGATGACGACCACGACGTACCCCCGTCTGGGCCTGAGGTAGATTTTGTCCCAGAGCCTTAAAACAAACTTAGAACTATTTTTGAGGCGTGTATTTACCAATAGAAAAAAACCAGGGAATGTCAGGAACGCCTAGCCCTATAGTTTATCATCAACACACAAAAAACTCGGGCTATTTATTCACTAACAAAAATCTCATGAGGCGCAATAGACCCACTCTGTTGAAAGGGCCCCAGTTTCTCCCGGGGGTTTTAAACAGGATTGAGAGATTCGGGTGTGTTATAGAAAACTACGAGGACGTCCGCATAAGGGATGGGATTTAGGGAATTGCCCTGCACTCTCATCTACCACCCCCCATCGCCTCGAATATCAATAATGCAAAAATAGGGTTTGTATGTAATATCCGTAATGTCTAGCTAGCAACATCATTATGATGTTGGCGTGAATGAGTCCTATTCAATAGATGGGTGTTTTGAATAACGTGTTTTGTTAGTACGACGCGCTACAATGAAAACGATAATTAAAACCACCCAGAAGAGAATGAAATATGTGAAACAGTGGCTACTTTTAGAAACAAAATTATGATTATTTTATCGTGGGGAAGAACCTCAATCGTAGCTTATATTCTGATAACTGCGACGAAATTAAAAAATTAATTGTATTAATTTGTTTAGCCAAATTAATTTACATTAAACACATTCCCGGGTTTTTATTCAAATAAATAATTGTTCATTTGCTTTCGCTATGATCTCTATAGTTTTTCAAATTTAAAATTAGAAAACATAATCATCAAAATCACAACAAAATTTTTATTTTTCACAAAATCACAGGGGTCGCAATGTACTAAACCCGTTGAAGCGCCCTAGTCTCTCAAAGTCTATTAAAGTTTATTTTATTAATTTATAGGCGATGCTGAACTTCCGTATGTCGCCCTCGAAGGCACAAATTTTCAACGTAATCAAGTAATTCTTTTTGCATTTTATCAAACAAGAATAAAACAATTCCGTTATTATATTCGATGTTTTAATGTACATCTTTTAGAAGGGGATTTAATAAAAATAAGATTTTTAAGAGAGGGTATAAATATTTGGATATAATAGATGATATAATATGATGAGAAATGCATCTCTCAAACACAGCTAGCAGCTCTCTTACGGGAGACTCACCCCGATGCAAACTAGCTCCGACCCAACCGGTTGAAGCGCCTAGTCCCCTTTACGTCTATTTTATTAACACAACCTCTCTTGATCGTAGAAGGCGAGACAAGAGGCAGAGTCCATCTCGCAAACATCAGCTAGCAGCTCTCTTATGGGAGACTCACGCGATGCGAACTAGCTCCGACCCCGATGACAACCCTATTTTTTCTTTTCAAATCATTAATTTCTACCCTATTAATGAGTTAAGTTTTAGGGGATGAAAACCCTTTTTTAGCCTGGCTTTATCCACCTATATATTTTTATTTCACAGTTACCATTTTACTTTATTTACACATCTGCGATGTATGAGTTGCACAAAAAACACTCCCCGAAACTAGAGGCCAACTCGGGGAATCTAAATAACCCAAATAATATTCCGTGTATCAATTCATTCTCTTGTCCATAATTATTTTTGTAATTTTCCTACAAAATCTCATATAATAGAACAACTCAACAAAAAAGCCAAAAGTTTCTTTTATTATCTTAAAACAATCAAGGCCGCGCACTACAACCCATTAGGTTGACGCACCCTGGATCCTCACGTCGTCGTCATTTAACTTTTCTTCTTACTCCTTTATTGTTTGGAACACTCCACTGAAAAAGCCAAAATCCACAGTTTTTGCGCTACAAACACAATTTTTGGTGTGAGCAATGGAAACACCTTTAAAAATTGATCACATGAATTTTTTATTTTTTGGGGGCTTATATTATGCCACCCTCGAATTTTTTCATTGTTTTTTTAAGCTCTTTGGTAGATAAGACAAAACTTATTTCCTTTTGGACCAATTGTTGTGAAATTTTTCATTTTCCTTGTTTTGATATAACCAAAGACAATTGTGTATGGGTTTTGTTTATTTTTCATTTTTTGGCTAATTTTATGCATTTTGAATAATTAATTTTATTAATTACACTTCAGATAAAAGTTTAATATTATATTTTAGCCAAAGTTATAAATATATCTTAAAGCGCATGCACAATTGTGTTTATTTATGTCCAAGTAATAAAACAAAACCAAAAACTAGCTCATTCGGACAAGTGGTACAGAAGAAGATAGTTTTTTAAGTTCTAAAATGTGATAAAAATATAATCCGCCAAAATGGGTTTAAAGATTTTTTACATGAAATTACCATAATTTTGTATTATTATAGTGATATTGCTCTCCCAGGTATGTAAGAACTATCTATTCCACAGGTTATAATAAGTAATCAAGTAACCCCCCCCCTAACCCCCCCCCCCCTAACTAACAAAATATATGTTTAGAAAATGGCAACAAAAAACCGCATTTCCGTGCGCGCAATAACTTAAAAAAAAACATTTTCAATTAAGAGGAGGCGTGTTAGCCCATTGTTGTTAGCATAATTAAAAAGTATAATACTTAAAGAGTAAATAAAAGAAATAAAAAAATAACAGGTCAAGGGTAGTTTGGCAGTATTTTCAGTGGAGTGTTCCCTTAACACGATTCCGGATAAATCGATACTCCAATTGAGATTTAATTTTCTAGATGCCTTCGAAATCTTTTAACTTAAAACTGCCACGTTTTTGAACGTAATCGAAAAAAAATCGCAATTTTAGCACTGTTACACCTTCATGCTTTATCCGATTGTAATGATTTTTACACAGAACCTTTATTTCATAAATTTATATATTCGTGTGAAATTTAAGCGCAATCGAATAATTATTTCTTATGTAAATCGCAATTTTACGTTTTTTTTTCCTTTTTAAACAATTACGCTATTCCAACAATGCGCCTGAAAAATCGTTTGCGAAAATTCCAAGTTAAAAGTAAGTTCGGGGTAGAATTGGCCCAGAGCATGGCTCTCGCTAATCGTAAAAGGCGATTTAAGAAAAAAAGTCCACCTCGCAAACATCAGCTAGTAAAAGCGGAGTACTTATTACTCCCCGAAAGTAGAGGCGAGATCTGGCGGTCGTCTTCGGGGACCTTGCTCCCTTCCTTTGACGACCCCTCGACGACGATGACAATGACACAGCGAACGATGACAAAGACGATGACGACTGTGACGTGAGAAACCCTCGTTTCTCCCCTTACCCGTGGCTGGTTCTGACCAGCATGGGCCCCTCCTCTCCCACCCCCCTTAGGCTAGAGTGGTGCATTATGACCTTACTATTGACGCGTCCTTAATCCAAATAAACAACAACAAAAATCTCCGCCCCATATACCCAAGGCTATACAGTGGCGCATTATGACCTAATGGTTGACGCGTCTCTAAATAAACAAAAACATCCGATTTAACTTTAAAACAAAAACTAATTAATTAGATTTTTTACCATTTTATTAAATAATTTCAACCGCATTATACACAAATTTGTAAATAAATAAATTAAAACACCAATGCAACTAAAAACATTAAAAAATCACTTTCTAAACTTAAATTATCTTAGGCGGGCGCACAAGAACCTATTTGGTTGACGCGCGCTAGATCCTCTTGTTGACGTATTGTGGCTTCCACTGCCCAATGGCTCCTACATCTCAGGCCTGATGTTTTTTACTGTCTGATTGCAGTTTACGTAATTGCGGTCAAACCTAAAGATGTTGACATCTTTAAAATCCCAAGGATCTCTCTTCTTGTTTACCGTCAGACATTGAGGAAATTGTCAATACTGTGAATATGATTTTTAAATATCTGCATCATTATCGTCAACATACCGACTTTTCTGTCGTTAACTTTTATAATTAAATAACTATTTGTATTAGGATGAGGGGGCCAAACAAGGCCTAATACGCCTTTCTGCCTTTTGGACAGGTTAATATAATTTAATATAATATATTGATTAATCAACATCCCCCCTCCCCCCCCCCCACCACCGCGACAAAGTTGGTAAACTGTCTTCATTATTTCACTTATAAAATCTAGTGTAAAACCCTTTTTGTCAGATACATGAATTCACTATAGTTGGTACTTTGGTTAGTTTCTCCCGTCTGGGCCCCGATAGAATATGGACCAGAGCACGGCTCTGCTATCGTACAAGGCGAAATAAGAGAAGAAGTCCACCTCGCAATTCATCAGAACTCCCCCAAACTAGAGGCGAGTTCTGGCAGGGGACACATCCCTCTTTCCTTACTACCATCCCGACAAAAGAAGACGACGACCACAACGTGAGAACCCCCCCCCCCATTCCTCGCCCTACACGTGGCTGTTTCTGACAAGCGTTGACCCTCCTAACCATATCCACTAGACTAGAACTTGGCCCATTATGATCAAACAGTTAAAGCGCCCCCCCAGTATAACAAAAAAAGTGTGTGTGGTTCGAATTGGTCTAGTGGTTAGAGGCTCTGCTTCCAATGCAGAAGGTACAGGGTTCTTTAAAATTTCCCCCTATAGGCAGAAGCTTCTTACTTCTGATTTAGACCCAGTCCATCTGATCCTGGCCCAGTCCGCGGGTGGAATCGTGTCCAGCTTGATTGATCGGTATTTCTACTTAAATACGTCAGGTGTCGGGCATTGTTCTCTCGTCTGTGGTGTCGGGCCTACAGGGTTGACTGGTCGTCTTTCATTTAATGACCCCCCCTAAAAATCAGTAATATGAACAAATTTTATTATTACCGTATTTTAAGTTCTCTTACAGCCCTTTTTTGTCATAGTAAATATTTTGTTATAAAAAAAATTCCAAAGGTGACGTACACAAATTTTTAATCATTAAATAAAACAAACACAACAAAATATTCGTTTAAATATTACTTTCTAAACTTTGGTCATCACATGCGGCGCATTAAAACCCACTCGGTTGACGCGCCCCGGATCCTCATGTCGTCGTATAGCTTCAACACGGAAGACATCTTCAACATCACTTGACGTTCCCTCTTCTTCGCCGTCAGACATTATAGAGGAGGATTTATATGGACATCATTCAAAGCATTGTTCAATACACATATTATTTGATTTGTCACATTGTCGTTATTGTTATTTTTTTGAAATTATAAATCTTTTTGTACAACCCAGGTTTCTAGTAAAACCCAGGAATCTATTCGGTTGATGCAACCTGGATCCTCATTTCTCGATACATTTATGCCGTCAATGAAGATAGGTGTCTCGGGTCTGTAGGGTTTATCGTCGGAAATCAGGTTAATAAATTAAAAAACATTTGCCATGACCATCAAAGGTTTACTTTGGTTTTCACAGATGGCATTCTGTTTAACTCCAAGAGTGGAAGTGCCTGGGTTTGAAGAGTGGCCCATTATGGCCTAAAGGTTGACACGTCCTTAATCTCAAACACTCAATTTAACTTAAAATAACTGTCCATTATTTTATGTCTTAGTCCTTCGTCTGGGCCCGAGCATGCCTCTGCTGATAGTACAAGGCGAGGGAAGAGATAGAGTTCAGCTCGCAAACATCAGCAAGTATGTAAGAGAGTATATCTCACCCTGACACTAGAGACTCAAACGATGACTGACGATAATGACCACGAAAATATGAGAACCCCTTTTTCCTCCCCTTAATCGTGTCTGGTTCTGATCTGTAAAGACTTTCCTCCTTACATCCCTATGCTTGAGTGGTGTATTATGACCTGACGGTTGACGCGCCACTATTCCAAATATTCCTCCGATCCCTTTCTGGAACCGAGGAAGAATTTGTCCCAGACCATGGCACTGCTAATCATTAAATGCAAAGAAAGAGACAAAGTCCATCTCGCAAAAAACAGCTAGCAATTAGGGGAGTACTCACTTAGCCTCCCTGAGGCTGGCAGTCGTCGTCGAGGTTGCCTCCTTCCCTTGACGACCCCTTGACGACGATGACGACAATGACACCACGAACGATGACAAAGACAATGACGACCGCGACGTGAGAACCCCCGTTCCTCCCTTACCCGGCTGGTTCTGACCAGCATTGGTTCCTCCCCATTCCCTACGCTAGAGTGGTGCATTATGACCTAACGGTTGACGCGCCATTAATCAAAATAAACCAAAAACGAGCCCTTTGACTAATTGAATCACAAATCCACAACTGGTTGGCTTGAGTGACTCTCGCCTGGGCTCGGGGTAGAATTTAACCCAGAGCATGGCTCCGATAATCATAAAAGGCGATGAAAGATGAAAAGTCAATCTCGCAAACATAAGCAAGTGTGTTAGTGAGTATAACTCCCAAAACTAGAGTCGACCTCTATCTTGGTCGTCGTAAACTACCTTGCCCTCCCCTTGACGACCTCTTCATAGACGACGACGAATAAGAAAACACCAACGATGACATAGGCGATGACGACCACGACGTGAGAAACTTCATTTTCCTCCCCTCTTCGTGGTTTGTTTAACCAGCACGGGACTCTCCTCCTCAAATCTCCTTGGCTAGAATGTCGTATTACGACGAGACGGTTTACGTACTCTTAAAGCAAGTCAGTAAAGTTATAATTTTTAAAATGTTATTACTCATACAACAATATTAAAAACAAATCAAAACTCAATATATTAAGTCACAATATCACAGGCGTGGCGATATGGCCTAACCGGTTGAACCGCGTCCATGTTTTTCTCGTTGAGTTTTGTTTTTATTGTTGAGTACTAACATTCAGGTGCTTCTCGTACAAGCGAGGAAAGAGGCAGAGATCGTCTTGCAAACATCAGCTAGTTCGTAGGGGAGTATATCACTCGTCAAACATATACGAGCTCTAGCGGTCATCGTCCGGGACCTCTCCTAATATCTTTGACGACCTCCCCTACGATGACGACCGCGACGTGAGAATCGCCCTCCTATCTCCTCCCCTCATTACATTGACTATAGTGGATTACTGTGACCTTACAGTACCCTCCCCCTCCCCCCATATCCCTTAGGATAGAGGGATGCATTACGATCTAACGGTTGACGCGCCCCTAATCCAAATAAGCAAATAGAGGCAAGGTCTGGCAGTCGTCGTCGAAAACAACTCCCCAGCCCCATGACGACCTCCCCGACGACGACGACCATGACAACTCGAACGATGAGAAAGACGATGACTACCACGATTTCTTCGCCGTCAACCCCGTCTGGGCCCGGGGTAGAATTGGTCCAGAGCATGGCTCTGCTAATCGTACAAGGCGATTCAAGAGAAAAAGTCCACCTTGCAAACATCAGCTAGTGAGAGTGGAGTATATAGAAGGTGAGATGTCCTCGCCTATGCTGCCTGTGTTAAATTTGACAAACGCAGGTACCTGTACCTCAGAAAGTATTCATACGATCACCTTCAAATTTTATGCTCTGGTCCATATATCCATGGTACATATGCACTGAAAAAATGGTTCCTCTAAATTAAATATTTTTTTTCTGTTAGTAGATAAAAGCAGTTGCATGTTTTATTTTGAAAAATTTCTACATTTTCAGACATAAAAAAATTCACAAAACTTTTGTTTACACAGATAAATAATTTTAACTTTCTACAGAAGTGTACCAATTTGTAATTGATATGTGGTTCAAATTTTAGAGCTCTACCTATGATACTTCTTCAGAAACAGTTACCGAAAAATGTAAAATATAGTAACGGAAATAAAACTAATTTTAAACTTTTGGTGCGATTTTGTTATATTATTCTACCAATTGTACAATTTAAAACATATTGAGTTGTAGGATCACAACCAAATTTTTTGTACATGAACAACATGGTGTAAGTGTTCTTAATCAACAGTTTTATTCAAGTTTCATTCACAAAACACTCTATATATTATATGAGTTAAAAAAAAAAAAAAATCTGGTTTCAAAAAAATTTTGTTTACTAAATAACTTAGGTTTACAAGCAATATGTGCTATTAGATGAAAGTGAGGGTTATGAATTGTACTTGGAAGATACCTTTAGACCTAGGCTAACTGTGCAGAGAAAATATTGCAGAAAAAATTAATAAAAACATTAGGCCTACAAGTCGCGCTTACGCGCGGCTTGAAAGCCGCTGCGCGGAGGGCTTGGAAAACCTCGTACCTGGAATTCCTCGTAGTTTGAAAACCTCGTTGCCGCGACAAACTCAAAATCGGCCCGAGTACGGCCGCGAGCGGTAGTTGGGGTACGTTTGTCGTAATCCGAAATTTTGGAAAAAATTTGTTTTCCGGCACACTTTGGTTCGTCGCCGGCCCCTGCCTCCGTTCAAGTAACGGGGAAATTTTTACGATAAAAACGATTTTTACGAAAAATTTAAATTTTCCGGGACAAAATTTTTCCCGGGACGCTTTTCCGGGAAAACAGAAATTTTTGTCTTGTCCGTTTGGGAAAAATGCCCGAGTACTAAAGGCCTCGCAGTCGGGCAATTTCAATATGTCAAAGTTTAGCCACATCGCGGGGTTTCCCGTAATCCGAGTGGACCCAATCGGACAAAAATTTGTGCCATTTGTAAAGATCCATAAATAATTTTCCGGGCCCTTTTTTCCGTCAAAATATGATCCTCGAACCCCCCCGGTTCCGTAACCCCAAATGGACCGGGTACAATTGCCCCTTTCGTAAAACCCGGGACATGGGGTTTTCCGGGTCGTTTTTTCCGGTACGTTAAATCTACGCCTCGCCCGCGCGGATCCGCAGAGCCCGAGATGTACCTGATCGGTCGTTTACTGGCCTATCGTAAAAACCCCTCGATTTAAAGTTTTTCCGTGACATTTTTCCCGGTTACGTAAAAATATGCGCCTCGACCCCCGGTTCCGTAGAGCCCAAAATGGACCCTTTCGTAGAATTATGCGAAATTTGTAAAAATCCGGGACAAAAGTTTTTGGGGGACGCTTTTCCGGTACGAAAAAATATGACCCTTGAATTCCGGTTCCGTAAGCCAAAATTAACCCGGGTTCCCCAAAAATTACTGCGCCTTTTTTTAATACCCGGACAAATTTTTTTTCAAGACGCTTTTCGGTACGCAAAACATGCCCTCGTCCGCCTGGCCCGTAGAGCCCGAAAAAACCTGATCTGCGTAATTGGAAAGATTTTAAAAAAAACAATGTTTTACCCAAAATATGACCAACCACTTTTTTGAAAAATAAAAAAAATTTTTTTGGCCACGTTCAATGAAAGTTTTTGGGGGGTCTTGCTATGACGGGGCCCCCTTGACGTCACGAAGGAAAAATAAAAATTTAAAAAATTTTTGTAAAAGCCCCAGAATGCTCGGATCACTGTTTGACTATAAAAAAAACCCCCTGTTGTATCTTTGATATTGGAGTAGGTATAAAAAACTGCCCTTTTCCTCCCCCCCCCCACCCCCCCCCTTTTCCCTGCCGTTAATGATTGTGATATTGGTTGTGCGCATGCTCATGCTTGACTGGGTCCCCTTTAGTAAATTTTATGTTTTAATTGGGGAAAACGGGAAATTTTCCATAAACCCCCATAAATGGTCATCGGTGCCCTATCACTGTTTCTACTTAAAAAATAAAACCGTTTTGAAAACCCAAACTTTAGTTAATCGTTTTCAATTAATTAAAAGTCACCCCCCACCCCCGAGGGAGTTTTTAGCGCCTTTTCGTAAAAATCCGGGACAAAATTTTTCCGGGGGACTTTTTTTCGGTATGTCAAAAATTTTGGCCTCGTCCGCCCATTTCCGAGAGCCCGAGATGGACTTGGTCGTACAATTTTTGCCCCTTTTGAAAAAAAAAACACGACAAAGGTTTTTGGGGGACGCATTTCCGGACGTCAAAATTTTTGGGCCCGCCCGGGGGTTTCTATAGCCCCGAGTTGAACCCTGATGGGACAAAATTACCCGACTATTAAAAAAAAACCCATGTTTTTGGTTTTTCCAAAAAATGGCCAACCCTTTTTTAAAAGAAAAAAACAAATTTTAGATTAGGCCGTCACCTCTGATCGGCCCTCTGAGCGCTTTTGGGGAATGCCCCCAAAAATGAAATGGTTTAAAGATTTTGAGGGAATGTCTTTTTTTCTATTTCAAATTTTCCCCCCCCCCCCCCCCCTCTAACAGTGTCTTTTGCGGCGTCCACTAAACAGCCCTCAAAATTGGATTCGTACCGAAAAAAGTTAATAATTTCAATGAATAATAAGGTTTAGATATTAAAAAACTCGACTTCCCCCCCCCCCTCCAACCCCCCCCATCACCCCTCACCACTTTGTCCTCTCATTCCCCGTTGTGTTCGTTGAGGCTAAACACATGTATTTCCCAAAAAAAAAAAATTTTTGACTTGGCCCCCCCCCTCCCCCTCCCTTCCAAAAACCGCTTTGCCAAAACCCTAAAGGAAGTCTGTCCCAAATGTTGCCATGTCGCCCCCCTGGACATTGCCCTCTTTGGCTATTAAAAATGCAAAAATTTTTTGGCTTTAAAATATTTAGAAAGTTTAATTTTTATTTCTAAAACCCCCCCCCCCCCCCCCCCCTCAAACGGCCATTGCGGGTCCACTCAAAACAGCCCAAAATTCGGATTCGTACCCAAAAAAGTTAATAAAATTTTTAAGAATAAACAAGGTTTAGATTTATAAAACTGAATTCCCCCCCCCCAACCCCCTCCATCTCCCCTCACCCTTTGTCCTTCGATTCCCTGTTGTGTTCGTTGAGGCTAAACCATGTATTTCCCAGAACAAAAATATTGACTTTGACCCCCCCCCCCCCCCCCCACCCTTCCAAAGAGCGTTGTGCCAAAACCCAAAGGAAATCGCCCAAAAAAGTTGCCATGTCGCCCCCAGGTCATTGCCCCCTTTGGCATATTATAAAATGCAATTTTCCTTGTGGTTGACTCCTTTTATAACGGTTGTGTTCATGTGGCAAAAACCCTGTATTTTTTAAAAAACCCAAAAATTGTCTTTGGGCCTCCCCCCACCCCCCCACCTCACTGCCCAAACCCAAAAGGGAAATGTAGTACGAAAAAATTTTAATTCGGCCCCATCGGACGTAAAATTGTTCCGAGTATAGATAGTTTTTAAAAAAAACCCTTGCAAAATTGAATTTCTATCATATTTTTGACTACTCTAAACGACCATTTTAGAAACATTTGACTTGTTTAAAAGGCAAATAAGTCGTCAGCATACCCTTTAAAATAATTGTAGATTTTGTAAATTTTTAAGTAGGGCCCCAATAAATTTATTTTTGATATATTAATAACTTCGGCAGACCTCGTTTAAATGCAAATATGTTTTAGTTTTTTATTATTGATTTTGAATTTGAAGTGGGTAGACATTTTTAGCCCCTCCCCCCCCTTGGCCTTTCCCCTCCCCCCCCGCCCTACCTAGCTTTCACAACAAATTTAAAATTTCTAAAAATGTCTTTCACTGAACACAAAAGCATTAAACGAAAACGTACCCAATCGGTAGCATGTAGGTTGATTAAAAATACATTTAAAAATTTACAAAAATGCAAAATAAAAAAAGTTTGACCCGACCCTGACTCGAACCCAGCCGAGCGTGATAAATCGTCATTCTGACCGGTCGACAAACTGCCCTGTGGGTATATGCCCAGTAAAACGTACCCCATACACGCGCGTTGGGAAAAAATTTTATCGCAGGGAATAAAATGAGTTTATAAATATTTTTTTCGGGCTTAGGGTTTTAAAAAAAGAATGTTTGGAAATTTTTTTTTCGGAATCCTCGAACCTGATTTAAATTTTTAAGGACCAACAAAGTGAACCCAAACCCCTAGAGTCATACCCCCTTTTTTGACGTTTTATATTTGCATGCAACTGTAAAAAGTTGTTTTTCTATGCAAAAACGGCACGCATGTCAATTTTTTCGGTCATTCACCTTCAAACGTAACCAAATGCGTGATGTTTGGTTACAATTTTCGTAAACGCGGGAAAAGTGCTTTCTGCCATTCGTGAATTTTTTCAAAAAAAATTTACCTTGCTTTTCGTGACCTTTAATGCAAAGTTCAACTTTCAAAAAATGCCCGGACCGAACTCGAAGGCTTCCACCTACCCGGGTTCGAACCAGGTTCTCAAAACAATTTTATTTTAAAACCTTCATCCTTCCCTAATTTAAAAAGCCTTGGTCTTCCAAAACGAAAAAGAGGAAAAGGCAATTTTTAAGCTTTTTTAAATTGCACCCCAAAAGTTAAAAAATTTAAAAAATTTTTTGGACTTTGGGATTTTTTTTTTCCCCCAATCGGCAAAAGATTCGGCTCTTTTTTCTCCTACCCGTTCGCCATTTTTTGGACATTTGAATTTACAAACCTCGGGGCTCACCGGCATCTAAATTTTTTGAAAATTTTTTAAACGGAAAATCCAAACAATTCCAAAAAAAAAGAAAAAGGTCGTTTCGAAAACATGCCCTCGACGGGTTTCGGGTGCGTTTTGGGAATGTCCACGCGTGGGAAGACAAATTAAAAAATGATTTTTTTTTTATTTTTTTCTCGTCCCCCTAAATAAGTGCTCTCCCAAAACGGCACGCGAGCCAAAATGTTCATCGTCGCCCAAGGGCCAAAGTATGGGGGAGCGGGGCCAAAAAACCCCTTTGGCGGTGCCGTCCCCCGGAAAAAATTTCCCAACGCACCGGTACGTCGACGTTCGGGTGCGACGCCCCCTTTGGGCGCGGCAACTGTGAATCCAAAAAAAAAAAAAAAAATTTTTTTCGCGATTGACAAACCTCGGGGGTCTACCCCGGGATCTAGAATTTTTAAAAATTTTTAACGGAAAAAACCAAAAAATGTCCCCAAAAAAAAAAAAAACGGGTCGTTTAAAACATGCCCTCACGGTTTTGTTGCGGAGTTTTATATGGACATTCGTTCTGGATTTAAAAAAAGTTTCCCAATAGAGCTCCCCAAACTTAAACCAGACTCAAGCCTGATTTTACATCATTCATGCTAAAAATAATTTTTTATAATGAGGACCAAGGTTTGATCTACTGTAGGGACCTCTTCAAGCTTACAACGCACTTTATTAATATTTTGGATCTATAATTAGCGAAAAAAATTCATGACGGATATTAAAATTTTAATGTGCGTTTTTTGGCCCAGGATCGGGAAACGAAGGGTTGAGATGTTTTGGGCGAATCCCCAAAACCTTTAAACGTTTTTTGTCAACAAAGGAAATCGAATCGTTGAAGGCAATCCTTTAAATGCGTTTTTCATTTATGCATACGAAAAATGAGTTTTTTTTATCGGCCTTTGGGTTTTACAAACCACTTTTGAGTCCCGTTTTGGCGTCAGGACATTCGAAATAGGAGTCAATTAATTTTTTTTTAAAAAGTTGATTTTGTTAAAAATTTAATGGACCAACGGTGGGGGACAAAAAAGTCGAAATGGGGCCCTTTTTAGGTCATTCAAAAAAAGCATGTGTAAAAGAATTTTGATTTTTCTATGAAAAAAAAACCGGGACAGGCATTGAAAATCTTTTTTTCCCCCCCTGTCTCCCTTCAAACGTAGCCAAATACGTGATGTTTGGTTGACAATTTCCGTAAAGATGGATACAGGGGTTTTTTAAATTCTTAAAATTTACAAAAATATTTCCCCGTTTTTTTTGGACCTTAAATGCAAAATTTAACTATCAAAAAGGTCCCGGCCTACTCGAAGGCTTCCACCAAACCCCGGGGGTTCGAACACAGGTTCTCAAACCAATTTTTTTTTCATTTCCTTTATTCTTCCCGCTACATTTAACGAGCCTTGTCTTTCCAAAAATCGAAGGGGAAAAACCCAAAAATTTTAAATTTAAAAAAGTTGCACGCAAAATGTTAAAAAATTACAACTTTGAAATTTTTTTTTCCCCTCGCAATCGGAAAAAAATATGGGGGCAATTTTGGTTTTAACCCTTTGCTATTTCATTGGCTTTCGGAATGTCAAACCTCGGGGCTTACCGCCTTTCTCAAAATTTCAAAAAAATGGAAAAGGGAAAACCCAAAACAATGTCCGAAAAAAAGAAAACGGTACACATTTTTGCGTCTGGACCCCCCGCAAAAACTCGCACGGGCACTTTACACACGCCGTAAGTGAATTTAAAAAATTTAGGATTTTTTAAAACTTTTTTTATTTAAACAGCAAATTTAATTTTTTCGAAATTACGCGCATTTCAAAAGTTCATCATTCCCCCCGGCCAAAGAAGGAAACGGCCCAAAAACCCCTTAAGGTGCCTGTACCTGAAAGATTTCGAACGCGCCGGTGTCGTCGGTGTTCGGAGCAAACCCCCCCTACTTGGGGCCGGCAACCGTGAGAAAACAAAAATTGTTTTTTTGAACCCAAAAAACGGACACGCCGTTTTTGGCGGTCCCATAACGTGTATACAAATGCTACAAAATGGGGGGGGTTTTGGGATCCGTTATCGCAAAGGCCAAACTAGGCGGATACCATCCGTTAATTTTGAAAAAATTGGGACCAAATTTTAAAAGATTTTTAAAAGGAAAAATCAAACGGTAAAAAAGTGTCCAGAAAGTATTCGAAGGCATCTACTGATCCCGGGGGGCGAACCAAGGTTTTTAAATAATTTTATTAAAAACCTTCATCATTCCTCACTTAACTTTGCCTCGGGTTTGCGGAAAAAAACAAACCAAGGGAAGGCGATTTTTTTAATTTTTTTAAATTTCACTGTAAAAATTTTCAAAATTGTCCCCAAATTTGGGATTTTTTTCGCGCATTTTTAAAAAAAGGGGGGCAATTTTTTTTAAAAAATTGGTTTCCCAAGGATTGGCTTTGTAATTGGCAAAAATTTGGGGCTCACCGTAAACCCAAAAATTTCCCAAAAAAATTTTGGGAAACCCGGAAAAATCCAAACAATGTCCCATAAAAAGAGAAAGAATTTTTTTTTTAAAAAGTGCTCCAATTGACCGGGGTTTTTTCTATTTTTGTACACGTCGAAAAAAAAAAAACGACTTTTTGGGAATGCTCAAGTAATAATCCGTTTTTTTTTTAAAATTTCCCTGCTTTAAAAAAGAAAAGTTTTTGTCGTCCCGGGCCAAGTATGGGGTTGGCCCGGGAAACCTTAGTTACTCGTACCGGTATCATTTCGAAACACGTCGTACCGTCGACGTTTTGGGCGCGAAGCCCCAAATTTGGGGCGGCAACCGCGAGTCCAAAAAAGCCAAAAAAAAAAAAAAAAAAAGGTGTTTTTCGTGATTTTCGACTTTTTGACCCGGGGAAACAATTTTTTTTTTTGGGTTTGGGGGGGATTTTTTTTTTGGAAAATTCGATCCTTTCTCGGGAGGAGCGTCCAAAATGTACGCGTTTATCCCGCTCCCCGGCGGCGAAAAAAATTGCGTGGGAAAACTCGGTTTCCGCCGCCATCCCAGAGTTAACAGACTATATTATATAGATAAAGTTTGACTTGCGAATCAGTAGAATTTTTTTTCCCCCCCACATTGAATTCATTTTATCCAGCTTTTTTTAGGGAATTCCTGGACCTAGTTTTTGGTCATCTGGGTTAGGTTCTTTATCATTTTTTCTTTTTTTTCCCTTTCTAGTTCCCCTTGCGGTGTCGCGCTCGGCTTTTTGATTCTTTTTATCGTCGATCTTTGTAACTGCCTGATAGGTTGGATCCGCCAAGTTTTCAAGAACCTTTTAAATTTTTCCCCTGCCCCTCATTGAACGATATCCCGCATCGTGCGTTCCCCGTTCGAGCACACCAACCCAAATAAAACCCCTCTTCGGCAATGCTCGATAAAGAGCCCAAAGTACTGCAAGTCATGCCAGGTTGTCAGCTTGTTAGTTCTTATGATCCCCCAGAACCGCTGCGCTCTCCGGAATTACCGCAATACCCTTTGGCAACATGTAGCCAGGGATTTTTTGAAGCTGACAGAAAAAGAGTATCTACTGATCGTAGTGGTTATTTCTCCAGTTCATGGGTAGAATTCATGCAAAAAAAAACGCAAGCAAAAACTATCGACTTATTGAGCGATATGTTTGCCAGGTTTTCGGAATTCCGGAAGTTTAACAGCAGACAATGGGACTAAATTTTACCGGGGGAAATTTCAACAATTTTGTAAGCACTAAACACAAGTTTCCCCCTAACCCCTCCGAAATACCTCAAGCTAAGGGGGGAGGTTGAACGACAGAACCGCTCAATCTTGAAAGTGGAAGGATTGCCAGAACTGGGGTGGGGTTTTAAGGGTTGCGTTTCGGGAGCTCTTTACATATCGCCTACACCACATGCTGCACGGGGTTTCCCCTTGCAAAGTTTTATGTTGGGCAGGGAATTCGCGAAAAATTTCCCCAAAGTCCCCATACAAACTTTCATTCCCCATCGATTAAAAATCGGGATCGTGACCGCCTGTCGAATTTCCCGAACCAAGGAGTATTTCAATTTAATTTATTATTCGACCGATACTGGAACGATAAAAACCCCTCTTGAGAGAGAGGGAATGAATAATCTAATAAAATATAAAATCTAATAAATAACAACAGTCCATAAATATGATTCACAGATAATGAGGGAAAAAATTAAATACTAATAAGGAAAAGTGGAATTTGAAAAAAAAGCGAGTTTCTATTAAAAATAAAATGATATGCAACCAATTAGAAGAGCAAAAGACGTAACATCCAATTGGGGTTCTGTGTTTCGGAAAGACCTCACGACAAATGGGCCCAAAATTCAGGATTTTCAGTACCGGGTCACAGCAAGACATGGGAACCAGCTTTCAGTCCAATCCCTCAGGTCTACTTTAAACGGAACACGGGACTCGTTTGGAACTACGTGAACCCGGAGGAAAGAGCGAGGGCCCCCACTCCTTTACACATTCAGTAGTCTAAAAGTGGTACACGAAGCCTCAGCGAAAGTCGTCCCGGGAGACGCCACCAAGAGAGCCGTGCTGGGAGACTCCCCGAAAGAGTTGCGTCGTTTAGCTAGACTGGGTTCAAAGGGGCCAAAACCAACTTTTAAAAAATGAAACATTTTTCCCCTTTCGGGGGAAAGATGACGTTTTGTCAAATACAACACATCACGTTTAATCAAACTATTGTTGTTGGAATACTGTACATTTTTGGAAAAAGATTGTTTTTATAACACATTGTTAGAGAGTGGGTTTTTGTTAATAAAACATGGGTAAAATCCAAATTGTTTTAGTGCCCTAGGATTTAACGTCGTCGTGTTACGAAGAGACGCAAGGTTTTGCGTCATAAATAAAAATTGAATTATTGCCACGGACTGTACATCCGGGGTTTCTAATCTACGATAAAACCCGGCGAGGGGAGGAACAACCCGGTCTCGTTGCAGGGTTTACTACGCGGACAGGTCGCTTGATGCCGGGGATTTCCACGAACGGAGAAGAGAGGGACTCAAAAAGTCAGTGTATAGTGGGAGTAGATTCAAATATTGTTTAAATTTCCCACAGTTACAATGTGAGCGATGTAAACCATCAGATAGACAAAAATAATCCACGTCGCATACAGCCACCGATTTTTCTCGCCCATCATTTGAAGATGATGAAATTCTAAGGTTATCAAGTTTGTTGCTAGTTAGGCCCTGCACTGAATCGTTTTCTATGGTTGTTAGTTGATTCAGTCAAAAATTTAAATACCACACTTCTCCTGGGAGGACAGCTAGCACACCCACCCCCTCAGGGCGTTCTAGGACAAATCATGGGGGGGGGGGGGGGGGGATTTGCGGGCAGTACACCTAGGAAAGGGACGAAGCATGGGGGGATGGGGGCGGGGCCTATAGCCCCGCAGGCGAAACTTTTTTAAAAAAGTTTTAGAGTGAAAATTTTTTCGGGTTTTAAATAAGTGGTGGTCTGAAGCAATACCGAAAAAAATATGTTTTTTGTGCGTCAATTTTTTTTGTCTCATGTCGAGCTTACAATTTTTACAGCACACAATGGTAACATTTTTGACTTTTCGATCTATTTTAAATTTTACCCTAGAAGACACATTTCAAAAAACAGATTGAAGTTTGCGGGGATGGATCTAGCCTTGATTTATTTCCCATACAAACTTTTATTTTGCTTTTACTTTTTTCCATCTTAAATTTTTATTTTTTTATTTATTACCCCTTGAAAACAATCTAATCATAAAAACATCCCTGCATTAACTCTTCTAATTTACTTTCTTTAAAGGGCGGGAAATTTTAAAACCTAACCGGTTGAAGCCCCCTTAGTTTCTAAAAAAAAAAAAAAAAAAAAAATGTTGGGGGGGTTTTAAATGGAAGGCAATTTTTGGGGGAAGGGGGGTAGGAAGGGTTTTTCTAAAAACCCCGTTATATTTTTAAAAATAAATTTTTTTGGGGTAAAAATGCACATTTTAAAATTTTAAAATCAACACATTTTCAAACACTTAACTCAGTGCCTTTAATGACACCTCCCCGCGCGCCGCTGTGCAAAGTTTAAACCCCTATGTGGGGGGTATTTTTTAAATCGCTACTGAACAAATGCGTGTTTTCCACGAGGATGGCAAGGAATAAACTTTTTGGTTTTTCGGTCTATAAACTGGTTTCGCAATGCGCATGCGTCGGGGGCGCCGTTTTGCTAGATGCCCGATTAGTTTTACTCACCCACAGCTGGCAAAAAACGTTATATTCGCACAACCCAAAAAAAATGGGGCGTTTTTAGGTTTAGTACGGTAACGACCCCAATTTAAATTTTCTAAATCTAAAAAAAGATGAGCCATAAAAAAGAGCGTTTTTCTTTGGGGGAAAAAACCCCGGGATGGCTTAAGCTCTTTAAACCGCCCCGCCTCTGTAAAAAGAAGACAAAATTTCACAACGACATGTTTGTGCCCCTGACTGATCCCTCATTGGAAGTTATTTTTTTTTTTTTAATATTTTGTGGTTGTCTGACATTTTTCCCGATATTTTGGCGTAAGTGCCATCTTAATTCCACTTCTAAAACCCAAAAAGATAACCCCCGATTGCCAATTTCCCCATACGCCCTATTTCTCTGGAAAGTTGCTTTTGCAAATTGTTCGAAAAGATGATAAACAAACGACAAAGGGGGGATGCTGGAGACACGCAGTTTATTGGCGAACGTCCAATGGGTTTTTCGTAAAACGTCGTTGCCCCATCGACCACTTGGTTCGATTAGAACGTTTTTTTTAAAAAGGGGGTTTTTGTTGAAAAACAACATGTTGTTGGTTTTGGTTTTTTTGGAAAAATTGAAAAAGAAATCCCAAAAATACAACAGGAATATAAAAATTCTTCAACAGTTTCACGGGGGGGGTTTTCGAGGGCACATCCCAAAAATTTTTTTAAAAGTTAAAAACTTTCAAAGTGCGTTTTTTTAAAAATTTTTTGGGTCGGGACTCGTTCCCCCGGGAAAACCCGGTGTACCACAAGCTCGGTCTTGTGGATAAACTGTTTGCTATTGGAAAAAAACAGTGTGGTGGTTTGGGTTACCCCCAAAGAGCCTTAGGTCGTCCCATTTGTAGAGACCGGGGGAATCTTTTTACAGATCGGAAAATTTATCAACAGCTAAAAGACACTTTTGGAAAAAATTGGGGGGAATTGGGAAAAATAAATTAAATTTGGGCCCCCCCCGGAAAGGGGGGGGAAAACGATTCTCCCCAAAAAAAACTCAGGGGCATTCATTTTTTGCCGTCTTCAAGGAATCCAAAAGGGCCCCAAAACAAAAATCTTTTTAACAAGTAGAACTTTTATTCAAAACAAAGGGCCGTCTTCTCCCGGGATGGGGTTTTACCCAAAAACTAAATTGGAAAGACCACGTTGTTTAGTTTTTCAAAAAATGCTGTTTTAAAATCCCTTTTTGAAAGTTCTCAGTAATCTCGTGGGGTGCAGATAAGGGCCTTGGGATGTTTTAAAATTTACGGATCTTAGTTTGCCTTCCCGGGTGGGGCTATGGATGGTTTTGTATACTCCCTTTGGGACGTAACACAAACCCCCTTTTTAAATTTTTGACCTGTCCACCCCTTGTGGGTTTTTCGTATTGCCTCTTGGTGCATTTTGAACAAGCCCCGGGAATCCCGCTTGGGATGCGAGTCAGGGTTTGGTCCCCTTAGCAGAAAAAGGGGAAGGGAAAACCCCTTGATGGGTACTAGTAAGGGAAAAATTAAAACTATGCCTTTTAAACCCCCAGCAAATCGGAATGTTTTTAAAACCCCACATATGTTTAGACCCCTTTTATAACAAAAACCCCAAAGGGATCTCTTCCAACGGGATTTTAAAATGTAAACTTTTGTTTAATCTTATAGAATTTCTCTGCCAAAAGTTTTTTTAAATTTTTTTTTTAGCAATAACCCCCCTGGTTTTTCCCAGAGCCGATTATTATATTTTACCTTGTCGTTTTGGAAAACTCTACTTTCGATAGTGTATTCAAATTTAAAATTTTTTAAAAAATTTGCCATGAAAATCAAAGGTTTTTCTTTGGTATTCACAGATGGCTCCCCCAAAAATTGGGGCAAAAAGGTTTGGGAAATGCCCCTTTTTTTGGGTCCCCCCTTTCCCGAAAAGTTTCAGGCTAAAACGGGGCGTGGGGTTCCCGTTTTCACTGCAGAGTTATTCGCCATTTCCCTGAAGCTCTTTTAAAAACATTCTACGCGTCGTTGTGGAGAATACCTTTTTTGTTCCCGATAGCTTAAATTCACTTCAAGCTAAAAACTCAGTATTCTAGTCTCTTTGGTACAAAACATCCAATTCTATTTAGAAAAAAACTAACCTCTAAGGGATAAATTAAAAAAAAGTTTTTTTCTGGGTACCTGGCACGTGGGCATAAAAGGGAAATGAAAAACGCTGATCGGGTGCTAAGGAAGCTTTTCCCACGTCGCGACGTTTTTTTTTCAATCAGTTCCCGTTTTCCCGATGTCCAAAAGTGGAACAAGCAAAGATTTTTGGATTTGCGACAAGCATCGTGGGGTGTGTTGCAAAAAAAAAAATTTCATAGTGGTTGGGTCCCAATTGACTAAAAAAAAATTCGGTTTCCCCCTACCGGCCCCGGAAATCCACGTAGAGAAAAAGGGGTATTTCTAGAATTCGTATAGGCCCTACACGCCTAAAAACCCCCGGGGAAACTCTTAACCCGAGAAAAGGGGGTTTTTCCCAATGTTGGGCACCCTGTGAGTACCTTTAAACCCCTGCATCCTTGCCCAGCAGAATGGCCAAATTTTGATGCATTTCGCACGCAAATTTTATCTCTCCCAAAACAAAATGAAGAATTCTATCATATGTTTAAAGGCGACAAATTTCTAAATTTTTCATCCATTGTAATTTTTTAAAAAAATTTAAACACATCTTACACATTTGTTTCTTTTCTTTAAAAATTTTATTTTTCATAAATAACTTTTTTTTGCTATTTTCTTTCTTCATCATCCAAATTTTTTTGTTTTTATACCCCTTAGGGAAAACCCCCCTTCATTTAAAATACCTGCATTCACTTTTTCTCAACCCTTTTATTCACAGGCGGCCCCAATATCCCCAACCGGTTTTTAAGCGCCCTAATTTTTTTAGTCGCGTCGTTTGTCTAGGGATATATAAAAAGAGTTTTTTTCGGATACCTGGACCTGGGCATAAGGGAAATGAAACCCCTGATGGGGTGCTAAGAAGCTTCCCCGCGTCGCGGGCGTTGATTTCAATCTAGTTCCCCTTCCAAAGTCAAGAGTGGATACAAGCAAAGAAAATTTTTGGATTTGCGAAAACATCTGGGATTGTTGGGAAATAACAAAAATTTCAAGTGTTATTTCCCCATTGACTAACAAAATTTGTCCACCTACGTCTCGACTCTCACGAAGGGAAAGGGGGGGTTTTGTCCCAGAATTTTGTATAGGCCATAAAAACCCTAAAAACACGGATATCTTTAACCCAAAAAAAGGTTTTTCCCAATTATGTGACACAGTGGGTGTAAAAACCCTTTAACCCCTGATCATATTAGCAGAATGTGCCAAATATGATGCCCTTGCGAACGCAATTTTTAAACTCCCCAATCATATGAAGAACTTCTATCATTGTTTCGGCGACCCAACCTTTTTTTAAATTTCTTTATCCATTTTAAACTTTTTTAACAAAATTTAAATTTACAAACTTTCAAAATTTGTTTTTTTTCTTTATTTTCATTTAATACAAACTTTTTTTTTTGCTATTACTTTTTTCATCATCATTTATTTTGTTTTTATACACTTAAAAAACATCTAATCATAAAACATACCTGCTTCACTTTTCTCTTTTCCCTTTTCATTCACGCGGCGCAATATACCAAACCGGTTGAAGCGCCCTTTTTCCCGTTCGTTTCAAGATAACCATCAATAAAAAACGGAAATACACGTCTTTTAAAAATAAAAAATAATGATTTTTTTAAAAATTTCCCTTTTTTTTGGGTCAAGGCATCGCGTCCCCCCCCCCCCCCCCCGCCCCCCCTTATCCACACTCCCCCCAAACCCCTTTACAGCGACTAAAATTGCCTCAAAAAATAAATTTTGCAGAAACGATACGTCTCGTCTGTACCCATACAAAAACACCCAAAAGCAGACAGATTTGTGACGGGCCCCATTTTTTTGCCGATCTTAAATTCAAAAAAATTTTCCTTGAACAACGTGCTCGTCCGAATGTTAGGTTCCCGGGGTTTCTGTTTTATTTTTGTGAAAACCCTGTAGTTTTATATTTCAAATTCCATAAAACTAATGATTTGCGATCGGGGGAATTTGTTTTAATTTCAATTTTTTGTTAATTATAATAACTAGGTGTTTTTTATCTCGACTGTAGCACACGGTTTTTTGTGATTTGAGCCCGAACATTTGTTTTTGGGTTAATAGTAGTTTTGAAATCACATTTTTTAAACAGCATGAATGTATTAAAATAAAAGGGGGTTTTATGTTTTTAATTTTTTAATTTTATCCTTTTATAAAATTTATCTAACTTCTTATCAGACCTTTGTTATGTTAATTACTTATTTTTGTGAAAGGGGAAACTTGTGGTTTTGCGCTCCTACGGCGTGATTATGTAAATGTGCGAAAAAGGGGAAGCGGAAGTCGTTGTGAACAAGGCGCCCCAAGGTACTTCTTCCGGGTGGGGTAGCGTAGTGGACGCCTCATGGTAGGCATCCACGTTTTTTAAATTAAAAAAAGTGTTAATACAAACGCTAAATCCTAAAACCAGGGGAAAATTCTAGAAAATCTAAGTGCTTTTCGTTTTTGGGTATACCCTTTTTATCGCGACCGAAGGATAAGGGGTAATTACCCGATTATCCTTTGGGTATTTTTCGTTTGGCGACCCTTGTAGTGCGACGTAGCTAATAGTTAGCCAAACGGCTTTGAAACCGGGTATTGATCTAACCTTTTTTATCTCAAAAATTTTTAGTGGCGCGGTCCATTTGCTTCTAACGACGTATTTTGAATTGAATTACGATTGAATCGTTGAAGTGTTCATATCTTTGGAACAATTTCCGGGGTTCTAAGCCGCCATTGCCGGGGTTTTTTCGTACTCCCCACATTTTGTCCAATGTCCGGGACTTTTTTTACAACTTACGTACGCTTTCGAGAGAGCATAGCTTGCGAGTTTACGACTCTGCACACTTGTAATAGAGATGAACCCAATTAATTCAGTTTTGAGATAAATTTGGCTTTTGAGGTGGTAGGTTTCCGTGAAGCGGGTGAGAGAGAGACCTTGTTTACCGCCATTTTTAGCTACGTCTAAAATTGACCCAACGACGCCATATTGGACACGGTGGTCACCACTCACCACGAACCCCCCGCTTCGGGCAAGGGTGAACATATCTTTTTAAAGGAGAACTGTTGATTTAGTATTGCCGCGAACCCGGTATTTTCTGGAAGATTGGATTTTTAACCATAACCGGCTATACTTGAAAATTGGTGGAATAAAACCCCAAAAAATCATTTCGTTGCGTCGCGGGCCCTTTAACTGACCGTCTGAAATTAGTTTGATACACCGCGCATCAGGCTTCCTGTTACTACGCCGACCAGGAGACAAACTCGGAAAATTCTGCCATGGGATCGCTAAAGCTTCAGTAACTAGGAAAACGCTAAAGTCCCGCCGCGTTGATGGATGAGCTTTTAAAAAAGTTTAGTTTGCTGGGATATCTTTACTTTTGCAAGTTCTTTTTTTTGCCCTACGCAAAACGCATTGTAGCTGATTGTTTTCAGTTTTTTTTGTTACCTTCAATTGGTATTATTTTCCGTAAAAAAATTATATTAAAGTTTATTTCTATATATTTTTTGGGTAACATTTAAACTTTTTCTTTTAAAAGGTACTACATACCATAACCTTAAAGTCCTGTATTAAAAGAACGTTGTAGCCCCACCAGTTTTTGGGCAGAATTTTGGCCCCAAAAGGCACGAAAATATCGCAAAAAAAAATAAAAATTATATTAAAAAGCTTTTTTTCTATGGGTTCTGGCTAAAATTTTTTAACCTTTCCAAAAAGGGACTCATCCCCCCATAACCTTTGCCATGTATAATATGAACGTTTTAGCCCACCCCTTTGGTCGAATTACCCAAATGTCACGAAAAAAATCGCCTAAAAATCGAAAAAAATCGTAAAAAATACATATTCTGAGAAATTTTCTTCGATTGTACCCAAAAAAAATAACCTCTAAATTCAAGATTTCGAAGGTCCTGTCAAATTTTCTCAAGACGGAATTGGTTTCTGGTAGGAGTTAACAAACGACAAAAAAAAAACAAAAACAAAAAAAAAAAAAAAAAAAAAAAAACAAAAAAAAAACAAAAAAAAAAAAAAAACACCCGAGTTAAATTTTTTGGGGGGCATGAATTGAGTCCCTTCGCTTCGCTCATCCAAATACCGCGAAAGACTGGAGATCAACTTCTCAAACGTCGAAAATTGCCAAGGACC
>JAMZAV010006139.1:0-38302 GCA_024449915.1 Sweltsa coloradensis
TTCAACTAAATAGTAAATATTAAAAAATTAAATAGGCTGATAAATAATAAAATATCACACCACTCTGTTTTCATCTGTTTGGATGGTACTTGCGATGAAGCGCATTTATAAAAATTAAAACCCAAATCACGGCATCGCATCGGCTTCCTTCAGAACAACAATTTATAAGCCACTTTCGTCGACTTCTATCTAGGCCTAAGCCCTATTCCCAAAGTTTTTTTCGAGATATTGTGTTATTTTTACTTTTTATATTTATTTTATTTATTTTTCATTCGTAAATATGGTTCCGAAGAAGATGCTGACGATCCTGGCGGGGGGCCCGTAAAATCGGGAAGTATTTTAAGAAAGAGGGAGGACCGGGAACAAACCTACTGCAAGTGCAATGTTTGTGATACGTCTCGTGCACTCCCACGGTCAATGAGCACGTTGACAGTGTAAACTCAAAACTGAAGTTAGTAAGAGTAGTCCTAAATGTTTGGATTTCCTATACAATCTCACTAGCATTTCCTTTTAGGAAAAACCCCTTTTTTAGGTTTGGTTCGAGTTCGTTTCAGGTTGAGTTTGAACTTAATCGTGCGATATTGAGGGGCTGGTGATTTTTAAATTGTCTATTGGGTATAATATGTGCCATTATTTATTGTTAACAACTATCTTCTATAGCCCTAGTTTTTTGGACTTGTAATAATGAGAAGACTTGGATTTTAGACCAAGTCATGAATAATAATAATAGTTTTAACAATAATAACCTTCTGCCTAAATGGTCGGTCTCCCTCTTGAGCTTTTCCCTTTGGCCCGCTTCCGCGGCCGCAAGGATGCTCTCCAACACCTCCGGTAACAGCCCCTTGCGCACGGCCGAGGTCCGAAGAAGTTCCCCGACGGAGTCCTCACGTATTGGTCGGGGGTCAACCTAGGAGAAACACACAGTACTTGAGAGTCGTGTGGAAGGTGACCCGACATACAAGATTAGACTAGACGAAGTATCTGATCTAATTCAATATGGTTGATTCCACACAAGCCAGCGTTTAGCAGTTGTACTCGAACACCGAAGTTAAGCAAACCCCGGGCGTGGTCAGGGGGAGAGTTGGTGGGCCGCTCTCCCCTGAAACTCACGTATTCCGCTGGCTAGGTTCGAGAGCTAGTTAACGGCTTCGTTCTTCTCAACGTCTGCTCGGCAGTCCGGGTTAGTGGGGGAACCTATGACTGTCAAGGTTTACACCGTCCTTTCGATAGCCGTAAAGTCGTTGGTCCACTTGGTACTTTTCGAAAGGAGTAGGCTACGTCCGTACCGGGTTTCCCCTCCTTTCCTTCTCTATTAAATTTTGCACTACTGGATTGCATTATCCGTTGCAAATAATACTTAGAGACATGCGAGTACTCGTAAATTCAAATTTGAACGAACAAATCAAGTGTTCAAACTCGATTTGAAACCAAACTATGTGTATTTGAATTCCGAACTATTCAAATCCTTTTGAACAAGTAGTTCAACCACTGCAGAACAGATCCTGAATATAGTAATCAAGTGCACTAGCAGGAAACTCTATTTCTCAACACTACTCGCAGTGTGTTTAGGGTGTTACGTCAATCAGAAAGTTCCATCACTTGCATCTCAAATTAGATTTGAAATCTCAATAAGCGGCAATTTATTGATGCAGATAGTCTAAATGATAATAATGGTTCTATTATTCGAACTCAAAATATTTGAATGGTTGAACACTTTATCACTATTCGATTCGTATTCGATTTAAAGTAATAATGTTGTTCGTGCAGAGTTAATGAAGAGAGCAATCCACACAATATTACAGGCGGAACATTGGTTCGACTAGGTGTTAAAATGGATTTGAATACAATCACTTCAGTTTGGAATAGAGTTTGAATACCATTTCTTAAGTTCAATTCAAGTTCGAATTTTTTGTCTACTACTAGTAGGCAGTTATTTGTAAAATATCAAACTGCGTTTTCAATAAGTGTGGAAAAGACCAACTGGCTAGTTTAGTTATGTGTTGTGAGTTTTGTTTGTATGTAGTTAGCTGATTTTTAGTGGCCACCATCCGCCTTAAAACCCCCGGAGGACAACAAAATTTAATTTGCTGCGTATCAGCGCTGAAATGTTTTGTCGCCACCACCCTTCGGCTGGGCTTTTTTGTTCTCTATGCTTTTCCCAAACCCGTCAAACCCTTTCCAAACTAAACCAACTTTTTTTGTTATCTAAAGAAAGCCCCACTTTTCTCGAGTTTCTTCCTTCATGCCGCCCGCATAGAGTTGAAATAGCACAGATTGTGAGCCTCATAATGCTGGGGTAAAGCGGCTGAAGTCGAGCGTCGCAATGGTCGCTGTAGTAGCCTTCGTGGTTCTGAGGGTACCCCCTCGAACTGTTCGCCCCCTCCCCCGCTGTGCTGATACGTGGGCATTATTAGCCTTTCTCCTTCGCCGCCGAAAAAATATCATCTGTGACGGTTTTAGGACTACTCATCCAAAGTCACCCCCGAAAAAACACGGGGATTTCCACAATAATGTAGTTGTAGTTAATACAATAATACACAGACACACAATAATAATAGTATGTTAAGTTAATTTAATTGACTTAATTCCAATCACTTAAAATTAGGGTCTTTGTGGACATGTATACCATCTATTGACTGAATAAATAAATACATACGGACTTTGGGACATAATTAAATCAAGGGTTCTGGAAGATACTACCATTACACTCTGAAATTGGGTTTCGATCTGGTTGCCTATATTCACAGCGCTATCATCGCTGACGTCTCAAACCCAGCCGTGAAAAAAACAGGCGGCCCTATTTTATGTGCATTTGCCTATTGGACTTTAAACTTGGGCCCCCAGGGCGTAGTTAAAAGCCCGTATCTTAGCTGGAATATTTCGTGTTGGGGCGAAAAAAAAAAACGATTTGAGAAGGGTAAGAGGCGGGACATTATGACTGGGGGTAGCTCTGAGCTTGATTTGTTCGCTTTGTAATTTTTTTGCCGCTTGGGGTTGGAGTTAATGGTGTGTTAACATAGGGTTTTCGTTTTACAACATGAAACTTTTTAAAATTTTAGCAAATAAAAAAAAAATACTTTAATAAAAAATTGGTAAAAAAGTACGTTTTATAAATTTTAAAATGAACAAATCGGCTCATGGGACAGTTTTTAAACCACTTATATTAACCAATTAAAAACTTAAAACCTGACTCCAAGTCCCATTTTTGAATTCAAAATTTTTTTAAACACACGTGTATCATACGTTTTTTAATGTATTTTATTATTATTTCCTAAGATTTTAAGATTAATTTTTTTTATTGGGTAACTTTGTCAATCACATCTCAATACAAACCCCAAAGGGGTCGACCAGTCTTTTATGGTTTTCCCACCCCTTTTAGCTCCACAAAACCTTTTTTTTGAAAAAATCAATTTTTCGTTTCCCGGTAGCTAGACTTTAGGAAAGACTTATAAAAAACTTTTACCTGTACAAGAAGTTACACAAAAAAATAAAATCTTATAATTATTTGAAAAATAAAAAAAAAATACTATTAAAAAAAGTATGATAAAATGTACGTTTTGTAAATTTGAATGAACAAAATCGGACTTTATGGACGGTTTTTTTTAAACGAAAATTTTTTTTATACCAATAAAAAACTTAAAAAACCAACCCAAAGTCCGATTTTTTTTTCATTCAAAAATTTTATAAAAAACACTGTGTATCCACCCTTTTATTAAAACTTATATTTTATTTCTCTAATAATTGAAAGATATCTTTTTTTGGGTTGGGTAAACTTACAATCAAATACATCCTAAACCCCAAAGGGGGACTGACCGCCTCTTTAGGGCGCATCCTTTCATTTTTTTTCGACAATGCCAGTTTTTGAAATTGTCAATTATAATTCCAGTGGTAGATTTGGGAAAGGTTTAAAAAAAAAACTGTCGTCCAAACAAAAATTTTTAATGAAATCCCGATAGATGTACCCAAAATAAATCAATTTCAGCCCAAATATTTTTAAAATTTTATATAGAATTCGACCTCTTATTTTTAAAACTTTCAAATATGTGTAAAAACAAAAACTTAAACATCCCGGTTTTTTCGCGTCTTTTATCTTTGCTTTTCAAGAAATTAAACATTTGTTCGCCCTTTGTTTTAGATAAGCTGTTCAATAAAAATAAAATGTGATCAAGCATTTGTTTTAAATTAAAGTCCAATTTGAACAAAAGCAATTTACCCCATTCAAATATTCGTAATAGTTTTTTTTCTAAAAATGTGGCCAAATTTCATTTTTCTGTACCAAAAAGGCTCTAAGATACGGGGTCTTAATATTAGAACAAAGTTTGTATACATAAATGGTTCACCAAAACTGCAAACCTTAGCGGCCCCACTTATTTCTAGATAGAAAAAAATTGGGGTAGTTTTTTAAATGACATAAAAAGAGCAAGCCTTGCCTTGTCGCTGGGCTAGCTTTGTGTATTTTTTGCGTGACTTTAAAAATGCCTTTTTGAACAAAAATAAGATTTGCCGAGCGAGTGTCGGTGGAAATCGGTAAAAAATGTCCCCGGCCCCCGGGGGAACATTATCACATTTGGGAATTTGATAAATTTAAAAAATAAAATTTTTACCGTGAATAAAAGCAAAATGATATTTTAAACAGGAAAGCGTAACATAAGTTTTCCCTTAGGTAGTTAAGCGAGCTTTCCTTTTGACCTCCCCGGAAAAATTTGTCACTCGTTTTTTTTTTTTTTTTTTTTTTGTTTGCATGTCTCGCCATAACGTTCGAAGCGGAGGCTCGGATCGAGTTGAAATTTTTTGACCACCGAAAGTTTTGTTCTCGATTGAATGCATTACTTTTGTGGCAAAATAGTTAAAAAAGTTAAAAAGTTACAAAAATTAAATCAAAATTTTTTTTTTCAAACAAACCGGGCGACAAATCTGAGATACCCAAAATCATTTTAAAAATTTTCCCGTCCGGTCACGAATGTTAATTTTAGTTTGATCCGATAAGTAGTGTAATGGAAATTACATTATAACAAAAAGAAAACGTTGCCATGGCAACGAAAAGACGGAAAAGTTTTTTAATGCACTGCCCCTAGAAGAATCAAAAATTTTTTCGGGGAAAGCGTCTATTTTTTGTCCCCAAAAGGTTTAAATTTTTTCCCCCAATGGTCGGGGTCCCTAAATGGCGGTGGATTTTATCCACAAAGTAAAGATTTACGATACGGGTTTAACCCAATACCTTGGCAATATAAATGAGATCGGAAACCTGGCCCTGTGACAGCTACTCGTCCAAATTTTAGAAAATTTTAAAAATGTGTACATTGTGGGTCCTAGCTATAGCACGTGCTCGCTTATCACGCGTCCAACTGAGCGTTTCCTAGTCATGGAAATGCACACATGTTTTGAGAGAAGACTAAAAAATAGGGTTTAAGTTCGGTGAACCGGGTACCGTTTTGATTTGGTTGTCCTTGAATTTTTGATTTCAGTTTCTACTTTCTTTCTTTTCGACTTGCATTTGTATATTGCGAGATGAGTGGCGAATCGAAGCACTTGCTGCTGATAACGCTATACCCTACAATGACTTTGAGCCGTCGGGATAACAAAACACGAGAAGCCGGATTTCCATACCTTCCTCAGTAGCTGCGACACAACCTTGATCTGCTGCCCTCTGTGAGTAGGACTCCCAACGAACACCGGTCACTTCCTTGCCATCTCCAAATGTAGTTGATGATGCACATCAACTTGTCCAATAGCCTGCAACACAACATCCAATTACGTAACTAGCATCGTAATTTCTCCTTGATGATGTTTTAATTAGAGCACTTGAGCTAATTGACCAAGACCATTATTTACTATATAGGCCTACACGCGGTAAAACATATAATTACTAATGATGGTTTGGGTGGCTTTTAAATTTACTGTATTGTTCCGAATATAGGCCGAACCTGAATTATAAGTCTCGACCCCCTAGACTTTTCTTGTTGAAATTTTTGAAAAATTGCAAAAGCAAATGCAATATTAGCATGTAGGGACTTTGAGACTTAAATATGAAACAAAGGGTAGTTTAGCCTACCTATTGGAGGGAGAACCCAAAAGTGCGGATGTTTTTTAGCTACTAGGAATGAAGTAATGGCAAGTGGAAAGATTAAAAGGAGGATTCACATAAGAATACAAAAGGCCAGTAACTTGTACCCAGTGTGTGAAAGGCCTGGTGTAGGATAGGGAAATACTTATTCAGTGTAAGATGTACACATATAACACATATTTTCATACAAACCTTTAAATAGATGCAAGCAGAACCTGGACAATTGGAGATTTGAGAGGAGAGTCAGATGCAGGCGGCGAGATGAGATTCCTGAGGAGCACAGTGGCAAGAACAGAAGGGATGAGTAATAACCGGACATTAGAGAAATGCTAGGTGTGTAATGAGAATTAAGTGACATGATAGGAAGGACCCGGTCTTGATATTGGTATGGACATAATATGAAACAAACGGAAGAAAATAATGATGCCCCAGAAATGTATGAAAGAAGGATTGAAGAAGGAAGAATAAGATGGGTGGCCAGAAAAAAGGAAGCGATGAAAGGACACCATAGAGGAGACTTTGAGGCAAGAGGAGAGAGGCTGGTAAGATGTGAAGAGATACGATGTGGGAGGATAGAAATAAATAACATCAAACCACCCGGTTTCCCATAAGTCAGGTCGGGGGTGAGTAATCACCAATTTCTCGGGCTGTGTGACTTTCAGTGTTTGCTTACCAGTCTCAACACACCTCTCATCTACTTTCGATGTCTCTATGACAGGCATTTCTACAGTTCTCTCCATTTTTTCTATCCTCCAGAGTCTTTCTTCATTCATTCGTTCCATGATTTCCTCTTCTTCAATGTTCCATTTTAATTTGGTCCCTCCATCTATTCTTTGGCGTCCAACTCTTCCTTACTCCCCCCCATGTGTGTTCATATTCTCTTCTTGTATTCTATCTTGTTTCATTCTTCGGCGTGCCCATACCATCGAAGTCGTTTCTTTTCCTATTTTATTTCGTAAACTTTCCACTCCTAGTTTGTTTCTTATTGTTTTGCTCCGTTACCTTGTCTATTTTTTAGGCTACAGAACTCCTTAAAAATTTCATCTCTGCTGCTTGTAATCTGCTGTCTTCTTCCTCCTATTGTCCATGTCACGGATGCATAGATATTATTCGTGAAGAAATACATTTTGTACAATAACTCTTGCACCTGGATGATATTTCTTCTTTACATATGTTTCTCGTACACTTTGTAAAATTTGTCTGCTAATAGCGATTCTCCTTGATTTTCAGCATCTATTTTTTGCTCTTTGTTAGTATACTTCCGAGGTAATTTAAATGCTATTGCAATGGCCAGCTCTTCACCCCGTAGTAATTATCTTCTTTTGTTTTGTTTACGTTTCTTCGTCCTATTATGTTTCCACTCTTTTTCAATGCTTATTTTTCATGTTAAACCTTCAGTGTTTCCTCATTCCATCTATCTACGCTCTTCTGTACTTCTTCAATGGTATCTCCCCATCTCACTATATCTCTGCAAATATCATAGTTTTAGATGTTTCACTTTCGTGGGTTTCAACTTTACGTAGTATGTTATCCATAATCAACGGTACATAATGTAGGTGACATCACACTACTTGCGTAGCCCCGCGTTTATTTCAAAGCCAAGTAGTTCTAGCCAAATGGTGTTTGAACACAGCTCTTTGTTGTGACATATGTGCTTTGAATTCTTGTTCTTAGACTCTGTTCTATCGTCCTGCATCTTTTAGCATTCCCAGCTTTGGGGGGGCTCTTGGGACACTGTCCATATCTTTTTCTACATCCAGAATACCATGAACATTTTCTTCTCCCTTTTCCCACTTTTTTTCCATTATTGTCTAGCGCAAATATGAGATCTATGGTTTTGAGCGGCCAGCTCTAAACCCATATTGTTCCTCTCTCCAACTGGCTCTACTTGTTGTCGTAGTCTTCGATCTATTATTTTCTCTGTATATCTTTGCACACTGGCTCATCAGCGTTGTGTCTTTTAGTTCCTCTATAATTTTTACACTTCTATCTTTTCCTGTCCCCTCTTCTTAATGTTGGCACTATAATTCCTTTCCCCCAGTCATCTGGTACCTTCTTTTCTTTCAACTGCACTGGGTTCACTCTCCCCATCCAATCTATGGCCTGCTCCCCTGCAAGCCTGATCACTCCACAACTATTTCATCCTACTCCCGAGCTTTACCATTTTTCATGGCTTTTACTGCTTCCACTACTTCCCGTTCTTGATGTTTCATTTCCTATTATTTCTTTCTAATTCTTCTCATTGGTGTTCTGAAAGATTTCTAGGTTTTAGGTCCCCTTCCTAGTTTGGTTATGTTAGTATCAGGTACCCTAGGCATATTAGTAGGTTTTTGAATTTTCTTCCCCATGTTTTCACTTCTTCTGGTCAGTAATAAGAGATTCATGTTGGTTGGTCAGGTATCTTGTGATTTCTGTCTGTTTTTCTTGTTGCTTCTCATTAGTCCCCATTACAACAATTTCTAATTTGTGATCAAAGTCCTTCTTACTAATTTGTCTGCAAATATTTCCATTGTATTTTTCTTTTCTTGCATTACTATTTTTTTTTAGCTTCATATTTATACTTTTGTACTTTTTCTTCATTTTCTTTAGTCCTTGTTTTTATCCTTTTTTCCTTTCGGGCTACATTTTTGCGTTTTAACAGCTGTCCTTCACTCTTCCATTCCACACACAGTTTCCTTTTCCTTTCTTATGCACCTGCCCTTTCCGCATATTTCTTCAGCACTACTATAAATACTGACTTAAGTAATTTCCACTCCTCATCTACTATAACAAATTCATGTGTTGGATACTTGGGACACATACACTAAAATCATGTCTTCTAAAGGACATCATGTCAGTCTCCTACCTGTAATTTCCATGTCCTTGATTTTTGGATCTTCCTCCTGGGATCTAGTCCAGATTTTGGTCTTTTATTTTTCACTCTTATAAGGCTTACAGTAATCATGTGTCTCCATCTAGAGACACGCTGGTAATTCGTTTACATCGTGATTACTTTGGCCAATGTTGCTTACTTATAATAATCTAATCATAACTTACTCGATGAGCCATCCACAGCGTACCGAGGTTATTTGTTTGATCTTTTTTCTTCCTGAACTCAGCTATTTCCCGATTCGAAGTCCATGCATGGCAACAAATCAAGTAGATTTTTCCTCCTTCTTTTTCCTTTGCCCATACCCCTGGACCCCTGTCTCTTCATATCCCGTTCTCTCTCTCCCTAATTTTGGCATTTAAGATCTCCATAATTATTACTTTCTCTCTGTGATTTCTTCTTCCAATTGTTTCAAGGCCATGCATCCCTTTTCGGCCATACGCTACCCAACTTTGTGTGCATAGCATTGTATGATTCTCTAAATAGCTAGCTTGTTATTTATAAATATTTTTATTTTCAAAATTCTGGGTCCACTCTTATTGTCTACAGGACAATGTTTTTCTTTTCCACTTTGGGGCTGTATGATAATCCCACTCCATTTTTGCCTTCATTTGTGCCCGACCATACTAATTTGTATCCTTCTCTCGTTCTTTGGTTCCTTACTCCCTGTTCCATTTAGTCTCGCACAGTCCTAATATCTCCAATTTTTTTGACATCATTACTCTACTATTCTTCAATTTTCCATTTAATGTAAGAATATTTAGGGTTCCTATTTTAATCATTGTATGCCTATGTTGTTGTTTATAATATCTATTTGTTATGTATTTGTTGTACCCTTGCTTCTTGGTCTTTGTCATCAGTTGTTTCTTATTTTCTTCTGATCTCCCACCCACCTTTTGTGAAAATCCTTTTTTTTCCTAGATAATGAAAGACTTTTGTATTTTTGTGTGTTGTCACTTGGTTTTTGTAGGTCTTCTGGTGGTCTTGTCCCTTTCTTGCCATTAAGTTGGTTATGTACAATCCTTGTTTGTGCCCCCATTTGTGCTTCCCTTTTCCAGTTTTCACTTTTCCCTCCAAGTTGACATAGTCTAAGAACGTTTATATTTTCTTCTTCACAATATTTTTGATATGTTGATTTGCACTTAATCACTGTCCATGTGGTCAGGAGCCACTCATGGTTTTGTGCCCCCTTAAACTTCTGTTTTGTTGTTGGGTCAATTAATTCCCGCACTTTGTCCCACATCAATTTTTCTTGTTTCCAGGCCAACTCTTCTGCATTTCCGACTTGTATGGAAACTCTTGTCAGCTTCTTCTTGTCCGTATTCCTCGATTTTTTCGTTGTACTCTTTTATTTTATACCATTGGTAATGCTCTACTCTCTACCCTTGTTTTTCACAGAATTTTCCTGCTGTTCTTTCCATAATTCCCCTATCAATATAGCTTTGGTATTTTTGTATGGAGTCCCTATTATTTGTAGGTTTTACTGTTTTCTTTGGAGTCACACATTCATTTCTATTCCCCCTTGTTTCTCAGTTCCTTCTTCTTTCTCTTTTACTTCCTGAACCTTGAACTCTGGCACTCTGTTGGTGCTCAGTCCTCCGTTTTAAATTTCTCACCACTTGATGTTTGTGGCGATTAGACTTGTTTCCTGTGATTGGTTTGTTTTTAAATCCGGTTGTGATCAACTGTATTGTCGGCTTTTTTTGTGTTTAGCGCCTTGCTTTTGGACAGGTCCTACATAGTTCGAGACTTTCTTGGTGGCCTTAGGTCTTCAGCGTGTGGTATATCATTGTATCCACTGCTGTTGTGGATCCTTTTTCTTCCCTTGATTTACTATTAGTCTTTGTTCGTATCTCCTCCCACATATTATTTAATCTGTTATCTACATTTTTCTACCCTCCTGTTGCTCTTCGAGTCCTCTCCAAGGTTCACCACTCTCATTTGCATCTTCCCATTTCCTGTTCAACCTGGAATATGTTTTTTTCTCCTAGATCTAGCTGTATGTTTACCACTCTGTAGTGCATTCTTCACACCCTTTCATTCTGTTGTTCACTTGGTCTATAGTCCACCTGCCTTCCTTCTTCTCTATCTCTCTGCTCTCTGCTGTTCCATGCTCCTACTTTTTTTTTCACATCAGGTGTTCAAATACTTTTACTCATCATACTTATTGTCGTACCATCCCCTTCCACTTAGTCACTACTATTCTACCCTGCACATGCCTATTCTAATGTGGTTCATCTCTTCCTTATACCACCCTTCCGCCCTTTGACCAGGCTTTCCTGTGGTTATATCCTAGGCTTAGACTTGTTTTTACAGTCCAATTCTAGGCCGAGAAGTCGGCTTTCTTGTGGGGGCTACAGGTTATACTTTGCTACCTCAAGTTTCCTGACTGTTTGTTTGTAGGCATATTCTACCTTTTTTTTCCAACCCCGTGATCTTGACACTGCACCCCCACCACCATTCACTTTCGTTTTCTTCTATATTCCCTGTTCCATTGACCCCGCACATTAAGAAATGGGACCACTGGCACATGAAGTACACTGGACCTCCCGTCTTACTATTTTCTTGGCATCTCCCACATTTTTGATTCTTTTCCTTTCACTATTTAAAGTGACACCTCATCCACTGCCTCACTTCATCATCTTGTTTGTTTATCCTTTTCAAAACATTGTTTACAAAGATTTAGGCAAAACAAAAACACTCCTCAAATGTCAAAGTTTTAAATTAACTAAGCACCGAGCACATGTGATCTTACTAAACTCCTTCAATACATATCTGTCACCACCTATCCATCCAAAGACTATTGGAAAATTTCCTAAGTCAACCAATATGTTGTAGTAATAAGTTCTCCACTCAAAAAACACTCATTTTCATTGGCCCATCCAGCAACCAGCCTATTGCCTATTGCATCATCAATGGAGCACCTGCAGTCCACCCACACAAATCCACCTCACGCCCTCAAATTCACAGATTCTTCATCTCTTGCTTCACATAATGTTTACAAAACACCAACCTTCCCTTCATACTAATTTATTTCACTTCTCACTGTTAATATACACCACTTTAAAACATTAATTAATGAGAGCATCTCAACATTTGTCCCAGGCTGTATGGCGTTTTCCATGGTTTGGTTTCTAAACCCAAGCTGACCAGGCCAGAAGCAGGAAAAGGGCGATGTAATGATGATGAGACTATTTAAAATTGGCCTTCTCTTTAATAAACACAAGTTGCAAGATACTTTATTGTGTCAGATCTAGCCCTAAAGCTAAACAAGAAACCGAAGTCGCAGCTTTAGAGACAATTTGGGCTAGCCAGGATCTATATAATGATGCTAGCTGATGACAATAAAAACACAGATCATAACAAAAACTTGTAGAAATACAGCCAAACCTTACACACTCAAGGATGAGATCTCAAAAAAGGCCAACTCATCTACCCTTCCCACATAAACGTACAGTGTCCATAACCATCCTCGAAAAGCTTTGGCAAAATAGAATTTTTGCGATTATTAATTAACGTAATAGTTTTATCAAGTTCTTTTTTTATATTAATTTAAACGTAATACCTGCAAATTTCTATTTTGCCAAAGCTTTTCGAGGATGCTGTTATGGGACAACACTGTACCGCTTATGTGGAGGTAGAATGAGCTTGCCACTTTTTTAGATCTCATTCCTTTTGAGTGTGTAGGTTTGGCTGTATTTCTACAAGTTTTTGTTATGTGTGTGATCTCATTACTTTTTCAAGTTCCATTACAAATTATTTGCTAAAATTATATATTTTTTATCAAAGTTTGATTTTAATTCTATGGTATTATCAGTAACATATAGGATGTAAAATATCTAGACCAGATTCATGTAGGCCTAACATCCTGGGTATAGGGGTATAACCATGTGTATAACATCGGTATAAGGACTGCTGGACCCCAATTCTTGAGTTCGTGGGAGATTAGTTGAAACGCAATTTGACAACGAAGTCGTTTTCGAGTTTCGAATGAATTGTATTCTTGAACGGTATCGTGGAAAACGTCATGGTTGTGAGTTGAAAGCATTGATATTAATTAAACCCCTATAGTTGCTAGATAGTCAGTCTCCTATAACCTCCGCACATGCGCGAGCGTAGCAAATTGAAGACTCAATCCGCCCATTTCAAGATGGCGGATTTGGTGTTTTATTTATGCTTTTTTTAATGCAATAAAGTATTTTACTGGATTGTTTTGATATGGTTTTTTGCTTGTGCAGCAGGTAATTAAACAAAAGAAACAATGACGAAGTGATTGCATAAGGGATTTAGTAACATTGGGTGATTAAAGCTAGTATGCTTACCTGTCAACCTGGCGGCAATCTTGAGAACTATTGGCCCAATCGCTCCCATTTGATTAACATGGTAAACTGTCCCATTTAAGATGGCTTCTAATTGTCCGGAAGTGGAACACCGACTGCTGTCTGAGCCAATTATATAGAATGTCTATGGTTGAAAGAGTATCACGAAATCCAACCACCTTTAAAAAGATTTGCGTATAGCAAAGAGCTCGAAAAAGTTTTATATTTAATTTCTAATAGATAGATAAGCCAATCGATAAGACAAGTTGTATGAATGATCTGATTGTTGCAATTATTTAAACAAACAGTTTTGAGCAAGTTCAATCAGAACAATGTTGTGCTGGCATAGGGTTGGCTAGGCTTGTCAACATGTATGTAAGTATAATTTACTCGTCCTATAGCAAATGGAACTTAAGACCTACACTTTTGCATTATCCCTAATTTTCACAATCTGGGCCTAGGCCTAGGGACGGTTTCTGATTTGTTTTTAGAGAGTATATGACAAGGAACTTTTCTCGTTCCACACAAATGAAGAAAATTTTTAAATGTCCGCTATTTTGTTTACGTATCGCACTTTCCGCCTAACTCTGCTTATACCGTCAACAAGTGTCAAGTAACTATGGTTTTACTTGTTGATTGTATGCCAAGTGTTAGGGCTTATTTTAAAACCTTTATTTTGAAAGCCTTCCAACGAACTTTTTCAACTTTTTTTTTTTCAAAGAGACTATATTTCTATAACCTTAAATTCCATGTAAAATATGAACATTGTAGTCCCACCCTCTGTCAGAATCGCGGGCCGACGTATTAGCTGTTAGCAGTAGCAGTAGTAGCAGTAGTAGGCAGTATAGGCAGTAGCAGTAGCTAACATCCTTATAAAGTTATTTTTGAGCATGTGTCAAGCCTTTTTTACCAAGACGGAATAATCGTACCCCAATAAAATTTGGCATGTGTTGTCGGTACCTAATCCCATCGATATGTGATAGTCTTTCAAGTTCACATCACGTTCATGACGGCTGGGTAACACTCGAAATCACACCCAACTCTGCTTGGTGTATAAGGTGCTTGAAAGGTGTAGCCCACCGCGGCTTGGCTTCGGCGCCCTACCTCAACGGGCACCTAGATAAGTATAACACTGAACTTGTGTAGGCCATAGCCTTTGGTTACCAGGCTACATTATCTCCCAACTAGACCCACAAGACTATCATCGCAGCATGCAGCGTAAAAGTCCCACCTAAAGATATGTAGCAATGTCTCTGACTCATTCTGTAGTTTTGCATATGGTAAATTTTGGGAGCATGACCAACATGCTTGACCAAGGGTTTGAGTTCGGTTTAAACTGGACTGGTTTCATCTAGTCCGAGGCTATCCACAAAACTAAGCCCGGCCTACTTTAGACCTGGCTGTGACGCGTGTATAGTAGGTTTCTAACCATTTAAATTACCGGTACAAAATTATTGAAATGAACCAATTATTAACCTGTGGCTATATTATATCTCCTATTAACTATTATATGACTTATTTGCATGGAACGCATCTAGTCCCACCTGATTTGTTCTAGAGTGGCACTGGATACTCATCATAAATCCTCTCCTACAAGTGTATGAAGTGTTTTCGCGTGCTATTTCACTTTAAGTGGACTAGGCTCCTGCAACACGAGTTCTGGGCTCTCACGGCTTTTTATCAGCAAAGTATTGCCGGCCTAGACCTAGACGCGGCTAGACATCGCTGGTTACCTAAGAGGTAGGTACGCATCCTTGAGAGTACGCGGCCAGGCGTCGTCTCGCTGAGGGGTTTCCGTTTCTAGAAGGTCGGAGATTATGTTGTGGTGAACCGTCCTCTTTTCTGCTCTTGAAGAAGTGGTAACTAACGGCGTTCGGTGTACGAGCGGAGCTTTGTAATCCGACCAGCAACCTACAACATGGTGGGATATAAGCCCTAACCTACACATTAAACACAACTAGATTATAACTTTGTCTCAGCGAATCACAAGAGTATGCTCAAGAAAATCTACCTTCAGTAAGGGCCTATACCCTAACAGTCCTGTGCGTTCCCTTTTTCCATGAATTATATTATGTAAACCATTTCACCCCGATTGAATAATATTTCATTCTATCATTTCCGAAGGTGTGACAATTGACTACGATTCATTTGTTTCACATTGCTGACTTCACTGCCTTGTGAATCATACTTTCGACTTCGACCAAACCACATCAAATCGATACCGTCAAAAAAAAAAAAAAAAAAAAAAAAAAAAAAAAAAAAAAAAAATAAAAAAAAACGTTACAATTCCCAATTCAGTCAGAGTTATAGAATAGGGTCCTTAAGGCTATAATCCTCACTAAAATACATAAATAACGATATAAGGTGTCTGAACGCCCACAGTAAGAGATCGAACGGCACGCGTCCTCGCTGTTGATGATTTTGTTCTCGCGCCTGCCCAATGCTGCTTGCTCTGTAAGACCTGCTCCTTGACGACCGAACTGGATGTTGGTGATGCGACGCGGGTAGGGGAAGTAGGTGGCTCGTAGGTGGCGAGCGCGGTTCACACGGTACTGCAGGTCGAAGTTGTTGATGTTGTAGCCGGTGATTATGTGGGGTCCACCTCCGCGGACAAACTCGGACCATTTCGGAAAGCAGATCGGGTTTCATTTTGTTTTGTTTTAGGCCTACAACTTCTTAACAATTGTATAAATTGATCGCAACACAGTTCAACAATCTAGTGTGGGGGTGGGGAAAGATTGATACGGTTGCTAGAAGCAAACAGCTTACTGAAAGAGTTTGGCAGCTGTGTAGAGTTGAAGGTCCACATAAGATATATACAACAGAGTTTGTCCCTAATGTTTCTTTGTGTATATTTATGTGACCTTTCCAGTTCCACTTACACTTCAACTACTTCTACTCTTTCTACACATCGCGCGAAACCTTTCAAGGTCAGCTGTTGGCTCCTATCCTCCTATCAATCTTTTCCACCCAACATAACCAGCCCTAGGCCAATATTAAGATTAACCATAGCAATGTCACAATCTATAATTATTGTCACTGTCAGCACCTTGATACATGCCAACCAACTAGAAATGTTTTAAAAGGACTAATCTAGAGGCAGCACTCTTTTAGGCTCAAAGCAGACCCTAATTTTTTCTCAGTTTTTTCTCAACTTGTTAGGCTATTTGTAACCACTCTGCCGATAATTTGAAAGTCGAAGAACATATCTGAAAAGTTTGCTGATGCAGAAGGCCTTTAAAATAACAGAAAAAAAATTATGATTTTTTTGGGCCGGACATAACCTCACTTTTTGGAAATTTATATTTAGAATTTTTGGACAAAGTGTATAACAAGACTAGTTCAAAAACTAAATTTTGAGAATCGGTTTTCTGGCATAGTTTCTAAACACCTTATCTATAACTTGACTATAGGCCTAGCTAAAATAAATTTTCTTTCTGAAAATAACAGTTGGTGTACGAATTTTTTGTCAACGTACAAATTTTTTTTAACGTGAAGTTTTTTTTTTTTTGTTTTTTTATGTTTTTTTTTTTTTGTTTGTGTTCAGCGAGTTTTTTTATTCTTAACAGTATTTCGAATTGACTACCTTATGATCTTGAGGGCGAGGAAGTTATTTCACATAGTGTTATCTTTGTTACAAATAGGAAAAGGCCAATCGCTGGTTTAGTATGATTGAGAAGGGGTGACAGGTTGGGAAAGACATAGAGAACAATAAAAACCCCGCCTGAAGGGCTGGGGCCGACAAAACTTTCACCTGCTGATTTGAAACAACTTCTCAGCTAATTTAAGTTGTTTGTTACCTTACAGTGCCGTAATGACAATAAGCAACACACTTGACATTACAATCTTTTATTAAAAAACTGTATGATTCAATCAATAAAAAGAGCGGTATCCTAGCAGCTAATTACAGTTCATTATGTAAAAACTACCTACAATCAGTTTTTGAATTCCGCGCTGCTTGATGCCACACAAGAAGACATTTGAAGTCGTTCAAAACTGCGATGGCGCCCATGCTCGTACGGATGGGTGTAGGGACTCTAGGTACTAACAGTTGAACCAGACTTTGTTCTGTTTTCTTATCCTGCAACATGTCCTTCTCGTTGTACCTAGGCTAAGAACCTGGCAGCCCACTATCGGGCACAAGTGTCCAGCGTAAACACGTTACGAATGATTATAGGCTCCGGTGTGACCCTGGCAAACCACCCTGTTGGCGATCTGGATAACCGGATCGTGTTCCTCCCCGCCAGCTTCCGGGATATCCCCTTGCGGCGGCGCACTCTGGAACAGAAAACAGACGTCAACACTGTAGTACTTGAGTCTCGATTGGTTAGTCGGGAAACACCCCCGTAGTTCGAAATGTTGTTGAGTAATACATTTAAAAAGTTAACTATTGAACACATTAAACGATGGGCAGGGAGAGGATCCCAAGACTAGAATTTGAAGAGGCATAGGAGAAAAAAATTAGGAAAATAATCAAAAGATTAAATTCAAAAAGACGGAAACAAGCTGAAGTGTGGAGCAATGTGGCAAGAGTAAAGCTGTGGTGGACAGAAGAGAGTGGAGTATTGTTGGAGAGAAGGAGTTAGCCGATGGGGAAAAAACACCGAGTCTTGCAATTTAATATCTACAGTTTCATCCCTAGATAATGGTGGAAACCACCACTCACTCGAAATACTCTTGGAACTGAGTTATGATGATGATTGAACTGTAGTACTTTCGACTGCTCACCGATATCGAAAGCTGAGTATTCTGAACGGCGCGCCTGCCCACTCTCGTCAGTGGCGTGCGACACCCGCTGTTTCCCAGGAAACAGTCCAACCTCTACTTGGCAACCCGCGTCTGCTCTTAGCATGGTGCTCCACTGTGTCGTCGGTAGTTCAAACCCAGCTGCAGCCAACCATGCCCGGTGTTCCGTCATGTACCTGCAACAACGCACGTGTGACCGGGAGGAATCACCGACCATAGTCGAGAGTCCATTGTGGTGAAAGGAATTTAATGAGAGACAAAGTGATTCGGTACATGTCAATAGGAAAGAGAGAAAGATTGTTTGGAAGAATGCTGGACTTGGAAATTTCTGGTAGGAGACCAACGACAGACGATGTAGGAAGTGTGAGGAGATACTTTAATGTGGTGGCAAGAGAGACGATGAGAAAGCCCTATTCAACCACGGACGTGGCAGAACTACATGCGGGCAACCCAACGACAGGTCAGGGCGTGGAAAAAATAAAAGTAATCCTAATCAAGTAGGTAGGCCTATCTTTTTAGTACTAAGTCACGGGGGGACAGGGGGGTAGTTAAGTGAAGACGTCCCAAATTATTCCGGAACACTAGATTTACCAGTTTAATATTAACATACCAGAACCGCTACCATCTAATTTACCCACTGTTTGGTAGCCGGTTGGTTTATAAATTTTCTGAGCGTCAATGTTAAGATGGGTGTTTGTGACTGTGGAGAGACTTGAAATATAGATATGTTAAACGTTAACGGAATTCGTAAGAACAAGGTACGTTAGTTCAAGGATAGATTTAACATTGTTCTTATGGTATTTTTTTTGGAAACCAACAAAAAAGTTTTACACAATCGGAATTCTGTAATTCAGGTACTTAAATTTAAAGTTTCACTGTAGCTTATGTATTTATATTTGGTTTCTTTGCATCCTTTTTTTGTTTAACTATCATTATCTACAGGATCCCGCAGTCACCAACAAGGTAAGCTCTGTTGGTTTGCCCGTCGCCACACCCCCATTGTACCATTACCTATCCATTTGGCATCTCCCATATTTTTTTTACAAGCGTCGATAGCTCCTACGTACTCACCGATATCAAAGTCAATGTAGACTCGAAGGCCTGATTAGTTTGTGAGCCCGCCGCTGGGGTAGACTTCCTCCCTCTCTAGAGCCGCTTGCGCAGGGCAATGCAGCGAGCAGGCCACCGTTATCTTGATAAACTTCGTCTTTTTGAGTCTCCCCGATATCCAAACATGTTGAACCTGCTGACAATCTCGCACGCCAGTACAAGCAAACTAGGAACAAAAACATTTTTGGTTTCTACAACTATTCAAACTTCCAATCTTTTATTTTCATGACATTTCTATATTATAAGAACCTGGCAGTTGGTTAAGGAAAAGTCAAAACATTCACAAATTAAGAACTGTTGGTCGAGTTTCGACAAAACCAGGTTTTTACCAGAACACAGATGTAAAGTAGAAGAATTGGAAGCCTCTAACTGGTTGGTTGGTCCCCATCGGAGTTGAGTTTGCACCACAATGTCATGTAAGATGTGTAATACGGGGAACAAAGCAAATTTTTTCAAATATTGCTCACATTCACAATTAGGTTATTTGAAATATTCAAAATGTCTCTGATAGGGGACATGTGCTTCATCTCTTGTTAACTCGTCCCAAAAATCAGAATTTATTAAAAGGCCTATCAAACATGACAATAAGTAATCAAGTAGGCCTAAACAATCTATTCGTCTGCCCGTGCGTCACCTTCAGACCCGCACCGAGTTATTACCTGAATGTTATTTGATTAGGACCTCATGTCGTTACATCATTGGCTGAGTTGAGAGCTTCTTTGAACGGCTTGCAATCTGTCTCGTTGAAGTTGTCGCGGCAGACACAAATAGTAGGGAGCGAACCCCGTGACGTGGCAGCAAACATGAGTTCTCCCGCTGACTTGCCGCCATACATCCTGGTGGAACGAAGAAGCGCAAGACAGGTGAGGGGGTGAACCAAGAGGCGCGAGACCAGGTGGAAAGGTGTGAACAAGAGCGCGAGACAGTGTAGGGGGTGACACAAGAGCGCAAGACAGGTTTTTTAGGGGGTGAACAAGGCGCGAGACAGGTGGTAGGGGGTTGAACAGGGGCGCGGGACAGGTGGTATGGTGAACAAGGGGTGCAGGTTGGTAGGGGTGAACTAAGAGCGCGAGTACAGGTGGTAAGGGGTGAACACGGCGCGAGACAGGTGTAGGGGAAACACAGGCTCAAAGACAGGTGGTAGGGGGTGACAAGGGCGCGAGACAGGTTGTAGGGGGTGAACAAGAGTGGCGAGACAGGTGGTAGGGGGTGAACAAGAGCGCAAGACAGGTGGTAGGGGGTGACAATAGCGCGAGAAAGGTGGTTAGGGGGTGAACAAGAGCACAAGAACAGGTGGGTAGGGGTGACAAGAGCGCGAGACAGGTGGTACGGGGTGAACAAGGGCGCGAGACAGGTTGTTAGGGGTGAACAAGAGCGTAGCCTACCGTAGCCTTACCTTGTTTATTTTTAATGAGTGTGTCTGTGTACGTACGAACTGCTGTGTAGTGTGAAAAAATATAGTTTATATATTTTTAGTATTTAAATCTATTGAGCTTGTCCAAGTGACGATTCTGAACTCAAATCGTTTACGTCTGCTGGTTTTTACCTGAAGATCGTCACCGGGCCGACGGTTGAGCCTGGCATGCCGCTATGGAGGACCGCAGTTAGTTTGGTCTATGTCATCTGCTTGGAGACGCTGGATCTTTGGCAGGTCAAACTTTGGGGTGTCGGACTGGCTCATTTCACCTGTCCGCCTTGCACTAGAACTTCCCGGACCTGGGGAAAAGATCATTGTAAATTAATTAGGGATGATATGATAATCTTCAACATTTAAAAGACAAAATTTTGATGATCAATTCACTAAAAATATTATCGAATTTACTGGCAATACAATTATCATGCGCGTTAAGGCCACAAATTCCTAACCCACGAATTGATGTAACCCACTTAAGTCAAATAGAAGTTAAAAACTTCTGCCTATAGGGTAATTCCATGTCAAGATCAACCAGGCATTTTCCATGACCTCTCCGGGGGGATTTTGATGAAACTATGGCAATTTTACTCTTACTAACATGGTATATTGATCGTGGAAAATTTGTATTTCTGACTATGCCTTAGTTTTTAGGGTAAAAAAAACGCCCGCTCAAAAACTCAAATTTTGCGACCGCCGAGCGCGTACCTGAATTCGTAAGTTTTGAACCGGTTGGACATAAAGGCTAATTTTTTTTTTAAAATTAAAGAGCTGTTTAATTGGCAATAATTTATATGTATTTAATGCCTTCCTAATTGTGAAACCATGTAAAAAATTGAATTTTGTTTTTAAACCTACCCTACGAAATTAAGTATCTCTGAAATTAAACAAAAAAAAAACGTGTTTTGTTTTAGATGTTTTTTTACATGCCCAACAAAATTTGATGGGATGGCATTGGGATAATGAATAATAGTCACAGAGGTCCAATGCACCAATGTGTAAAATGTCAGTTTTAACCTTCATTTGTCGTGAAATTCAAATTTGCGCAACTTAATTTCTTGAAAAATAAAAACGTAAGGTACAACCGACACATTATACACCTTTGGTGCATGACCCTGGGATTTCATGATCCCAATGCATCCCATCCTAATTTTTTTGTGCATGTAAAAAACATCTGAACAAAAACACTTTTTTTTATTTTTTTATTTTCAGATATACTTTTTCTTGAGGGTAGGTTTCAACCAATTTGATTTTTACATGGTTTTCACAATAGGAATTCATTCAAATACTATAATTAAATTGTCATAAAATGCTCTTTAATTAAAAAAAAAATTAGCTTTTACGTCCACGGTTTAAACACTTACCAATTACGTACGCCGCTCGGCCGTCGCCAAATTGAAGTTTTTGGCTCGGGGGCGTTACTAGAAACCAAGAGCGTCAGAATACAAAATTTCCACGATCATCTTCATGTTAGTAAGAGTAGATTTTGCTCAAGTTTCATCAAAATCGGAGATGTCAAGTTTTTATTTGCAGGCTCGTCTTGGTTGATTTGACATTGGAATACCTGATAGCGGGAATCGAACTCTGAACCTTCTGCATGGTAAGCACAGACACCTACCACAAGACAACGAGCCACTCTTGTTGTTGAACACAACAGTATGAATTTATCAGACATAATTTGGGATCGACTTCATAATTTTAGGCCTAGTATAGTCGAAGGCTTTCGTGTCGTCTACGGTTAAAAAACAGGTTGAGATGTAAGTAAAGCGCATACTCTGCACAGTGCTCCCTTCTCCAGTTATCTCGGTAAACTCACACAACCAGCAGCCAGGAGGATAGGTTACAGTATAACATTCAAATATCAAAGTGATGTACATTGCACCTGGTACTGATACAACAAGGGTCTCTTTCTCTACATTGCGTGGTCACGTGATTTTGTTATCGCCCTGTAAACTGCATTTTTGATCGATGGAAACCCTAGACTAAACACGGTTTGTAGACAAAAAAGTATATCTTGAATTTAACTTTTTTTTAAATTTTTATTTAATTAGGCCCCACGTCTATCTATTTAGTTATAAAACTGATTTATAAGTATGACAACTAAATAATGCTAATTACATAAATGAGACACAATGATGACAGTTAAGTAAATATTTTGAAATAGTAATGTACAACAACAATGCATTAAAACACACACAGTTTGGTATAAGTAAAAGGGATATAAAATACAATTTTGTTAATGAGCCAATTAAAAAGTGGTGGGAAAAAAAGAAAGAAAGAAAGAAAACATCATAAAAATAAAACGAAAAGAAAAAACTGATTTATAGTACAATCCACTCAACATCGAATATATGAGGTTTGCCAAAAATTCAGAACAGCAATTCAGGAGAAATCAACTTTCGCAGAAGAAAACCACCGAACACGAATCTTCATTCTTGTGTGTCAAATCTTGATAACAATTAGTACAAAAGGTCTTGACTCTAATAATAATTGAATCGGTGATTTGAAGAAACCGTGAATAAGTCACCCAAATTGCGTAATGAGTTAAAGATGCCATTTTTCTTCAGAATTTCAAGACATCGATTAGTAAAGAACAAATTTTTATTGACCATGCCTGTGTAGGCCTATATTACAGGGTGTCAATTTTCCCTTTGAGTGTGAAAAAAACCCGATAAGTCAGTCCGATAGTTCTGAGAAAAAATTTGTAAAATTGATTTTGAGAACGGAACACGTTACTTTCAGTAAAATTAGTTATCTAGCTCTCATTTTTCTCGAGATTTTAATGAAACAAAGTTTAAAAAATGTAGTTTTATGTTTTACTAGAATAACATCATAAAAACTATGAGATCAGGCCTACCTTATTTTACTAATTTTATATATCCCCCGGCCCCATTTAATTTGAGAAACAATAAGTCCACGCTAATTACACCCTCGTAATTATGAAATTATAACGAGCTCATAATTCATCAATATCATCAAAAATCAATGTAACTACTATGCCGACATCTAAATCTATATAAAAAAAACCTGCATTATTTGATTTTCAGGGTGATTAAATTTCAGTTTTTTGCGTTGACAAGGGTTACTGACTTATTTTGGTTTCTCAAATAACCGATTCATTATAACGTCTCATATATAATTATTTAAAATTGTTCAAGTCAAACGTGATCACAAGCAATGATACGACACCTAACTCAAACTTGCAATCTCCACCATGGGCGCAACCAGAACATCTAGGTAGAAAAAATTATGTCATGATTTAATCTATAGTTAAGTATGATTGGAGAAGGGTTGACAGTTGGGAAGCATAGAGAACATAAAAACCAGCTGAAGGGCTGGGGGCGACAAAACTTTTCACCTGCTGAGACAACTGCAGCTAATTAAAGTTGTTTTGTTTACCTTAATCCCACGACGCGTTTCGTCCTTCTGGGACTTCGATCAGGCGGATGGTGGCCATAAAAATCAGCTAGCTACATGCAAACAAAACTCACAACCATAACCAACGCTATGGTAGGGCCACGCAAGAAGTAAATTTCTGCATGCATGTTTGTCATCATCAGCAAGGTTACTTCAACACTGGACCATTCATACCTGGGCACACAGTCCAGGCACAAAACAGTAAGAGGGCTTCCTCCCCAACTCTGGTGCTCGGAGACAAGAAATCCATGACTTACCCTGGATCCGAACCAGGACCCTTGCAACAAGAGAAAAGCTGCCCCTTCCTGCTGTTGCTGGGCAAGGGTGCCTCTTCATTCATTCTAAGAGAAAGGGTTAGGATAGGAAGGATGGAAAGTCACACACAGAGGTTGCGCACAACCAGTGAGGTGGCTTCCCTCCTATACTCTGGTGGCTTGGCGACAAAGAACCATGTCTTACCCTGATTTGAACCAAGACCCCGTGGCAACGAGAGAGGCTGCCTACTAATTGTGACTGGGATTTCGAAAACAAAAGGAAACAATAACTACAATTGCAAGCTCTTGCTGCAGGCGAAGAGGTGACAGGAAAGACGAGTAGGCCTCTAACAGGTCATCACCTCTAGGCACCCCCAGGCATGAACAAGGAGTCACTTGTAACGGAACAAGGAACATGGACCACACCCGAGGGTGTAGAGTAGGCTCGCCCATCTCGACCCCAATAGGTGAAGAAAGATAGAAAGTGATAGAGGTTGTCAAAAGACTGTTAGTTAAATATTCCACCCATTATTGGTTCAGGTTAATTTTAGATAGGACGAACGTTTAAGAAAAAGGAGAATTGTAGGAAAAAAAATTTAAGGTAGTTGTATTTACTGTTGTTTTTGATGATTAAGTCTCCCACAAAAAAGTAACTTTACTACTAATAAAAAAAACCGCTCAATGGTTGTTGGAGTGATTGAATGAAGCCCGTGTTTGAGTAGCCCCTATCCGAAAACTTCCCGTTTTCTCCCCATACACCAGGCAGAATCAAGCTGGTCCTTCTCCCTAGCCTAGGCTGGAGTAATGCACTATAACCTACATTTGCCAATTGACTCAAAACTCTCATTTATAGTTTCTTAACTAGCGCTGTGCGAGTAAGCCCTAACTGAAATTTCGAGTGAGTATTTGAGACTCAGTTCTTTCCTCAATTGCGTAGCCTAATGTGGTTAGTGATCGATCGAGCCGCCGTCGCCAGGCACGTAAAGTTAGAAACGTTTAGCCAACAGAAAGCGCTGCAAGTCTTCCGACTTCCCTCACAGGAGCACAACAGTCCCAAAAAAACAAAATTATTAATAAATTTGGGTTTACTTTAATCTTTAATATTAATTTGCTGATGAAGAATTATGTTTTCCTAGTATGAAAAAACTCATTTTATTCCATCGATTTGAGAATTTCACATTATGGTCTTCATTTTTCGTGAAAATGGAACTATAATTGGATGAGCTTAGCGAGCGAAAGCGAAGATTTCCATTTCACTCTACACTGGAGAAAAAATCGGAATGTTTTTTATTCTTTTTTTGGTATTTTTGTTTGTTTTGTTAACACGATCCGGCTAAACCGACACTCCAATTGCGATGAAATTTCTGGAGGCCTTCGAATCTTTGAACTTGAGAACTGCAACGGTTCGAAAAATCGATCAAGGGAAAAATTTATTTCTCATAAAAATCGCAATTTTAAAAAACGATTTTTTTTTATTTTAAAAAAATTCTCGCTTTATAACACCAACATGCTTTGAATCCGATTTGTAATGATTTTTCACAGAACCTCAATTTTACGATTAATATATTCTTGGAAATTTGAAGCAGTAAATCGAAAAAAAAAATTCCTACATAAATTGCATTTACGATTTTTTAATTTTAAAAACATTCTTCCGACCCTTGCACCTACCTGGCTTATCCGATTGTAATGAGTTTTTCACAGAACCTTTAATTTTAATGATTAATTTATTCGTGTGAAATTTGAAGCGCAATGAACCGATTATTTCTCATACTAATTGCAATTTTACGATTTTGCTATGATGCGTGTAATGCTAAGGAAGGCTTTTACAATTTTAATTTTTTTTCTTAAGTGAAAGGTGTTTTAGATTAAAAAACAACACAACCACATAACAAAAACTTGTTAGAAATACAGCCAACCTTACAAACACCTCAAAGGAATGAGATCTAAAAAAGGGCCAAGCTAAGCTCATCTACCCTTCCACATAAACTACAGTGTCCCCCATAACAGCATCCTCGAACAGCTTGCAAAATAGATTTGCGATTATTAATTTAACGTAATAGTTATCCAAGTTCTTTTTTTCTAATTAATTTAAAGTGAATAACATGCAAATTCTATTTTGCCACAGCTTTTCGAGATGATGTTAGGGACACTGTACGTTTAATGTTGGAAGGTAGATGAGCTTGGCCCCTTTTTAGATCTCATTCATTTTGAGTGTGTAATGTTCATGGCTGTATTTCTACAAGTTTTTTGTTTATGTTTGTGGATCTCATTACTTTTTTTCAGTTTCATTACAACATTATTTGTTAAATAGAATATTTTTATTTTATCAAAGTTGATTTAAATTCCCTATGGTATTAGCAGTAACAATATAGGATGTAAAATATCTAGAAGACCCTGATTCATGTACATCCGGGTATAGGTGGTATAACCATGGTAATAACGACGGTATAAGGACTGGACCCCAAATGTTCCTTGGTTCGTGGGAGATGAGTTGAAACGCAATTTTAACACGAATCTTTTTCGTTGTTCGAAGAATGGTATTACTTGAACGGTATCGTGGAAAACGTCCATGGGTTTGTGAGTTGAAAGCATTGATATTAATTAACCCCCTATAGTAGGCCTAGATTAGCAGCCCTCTATACCTCCGCCACAGGCGCGAGCGTTAGCATATTGAAGACTCAACCGGCCCATTTCAAGCTGGCGATTTGGTTTTTAATTTATGCTTTTTATGCAATAAAGTATATTTACTGGATTTTTGATATGGTTTTAGCTTGTGCAAGCATTGGTATTTAAACAAAAGAAACAATAACGAAGTGTTGCATAAGGGAATTTAGTAATCATTTGGTGTTAAAGGCTAGTATGCTTAACATGTCAACCTGCGCAATCTCTTGAGCTATTTGGCCACAAATCGCTCCCATATTGATTGAACATGTAACTGTCATTTTAAGATGGCTTCTAATTTACCGGAGTGGAGCGCACGACTGCTGGTCTAGCCAATTATTAGGAGGTCTATGTTGAAGAGAGTCTCACGAATCCAAACACTTTAAAAAGCTTTGCGTATAGCAAGAGCTCGAAAAAGTTCTATATTTATTCTAGATGGCAGTGCCTTCATAAACGCGGGCCAATCGAAAGACACGGTTGTATGAAATGATTTGATTGTTGGCAATTATGTAAACAACAGTTGAGGCAGTTTCATATCAGAACAAATGTTGTGCTGCTAGGGTTGGCTAGGCTTGTCAACATGTAATGTAAGTATGAATTTTTACTAGTCCCTACATAGAGGACTCAAATCACCTAGAGAATGCGCTAGTGTCGCGGGTGGCGTAGCACCGTCATGGGGCCGGCCGAGTGAGGATACCTTTGTAAACACCCATATGATCCTACACAAGCCCAGTGGTAATATATAAGGTTTTGGGGAATAGAATAAGGTATCGATGTGCTCATTATGAACTCAAAATATAGCATTTATTTATTTAAAAGTATTTCAGTCTTTATATGGATTATATCAGCATTATAATTAAATTACCTACGGATATAGTCTGGTCGGGCGCCATCCTGTGAACGTAGACATTGATATAACCCTCTTATTTTTTGTGGCCGAATTATTCCAGAGTACAACGTTACAGAGTCCAACATACTTTAAATAACATCAATATAATTGACTGAATTTATTAATATCAAAGCACAAAAATTTATTTAGTTATTGTTCTATAGAGGCCTAATATGGAATGTAATGCAAATATTAGAGTAGCACACCGCGTTTCACTTCAAGGCAACAACATACAAGCCACTCAAGCTTTGTGGACAGAGTGAAGACAATAAAGCAGTAAACAATAAACTTATGCGTTCCTAAATTATTAGAATGCAAAAAAAAATTAAAAAAATTACTGGACAAAACACCCATAAAAAGAAACATTGGGAATACCAAGTCAACCATGGTCTTGTGCTTATTTGTTCGGAATCAGGTAGCCCAGGTATAAAATGCAATTACTTACATTTTTTAAACTTAGTCACCCACTCTTGAGGGGAGTTGATTGTTTCATTTGATTTACGAAAATACAATATAAATACTATAACAAAACCCGGAATTGAACCCATGTGTCTCCTCTGCCGGCGCGGACTATATAATGGAGTGGTGTGGGATTTAATAAGAATTTGAATATTCACTATATTATAATATCAAATGCACCATAATTCAGCAACAAATACACTACCGCGGTCCATCGGTGGTCTTTTGGGAGGCATGGGTTTCGATCCCCGCCAGGTTGGGTTTTGTAATCTGGGACTTAGCCCCATTTATTGTGATATAATCTAAGGCACTGATTTGTTTTAAAGCCAAATGCTTAGTCTTATAAATCAACTAGTATGAATTTAATATATTAATATGAAGCACACTAATTACCTAAGTGAGAGGGAATGTGTTTTGTTTTCCCGAATAACTTTCTATTGTTAGATTCCTTACACGAAATAACGATCAGTCAGTCCAGTTTTACAGATCACTTATCTCCAATAAGTGCGTCAGCAAATATAACACTCTATGCAAGAGGTAGGTGGATTGTGGCAGATAATATTCAACACGTACGAAAATTTGTAACTAACAAAATAACAGTAGTATAGTTGGTTTTAACCAGTCGGCGTTGATTACGTTTTCAGTGTCTCCATGCGAGTGTTTTTTCACAGGAATGAATTATGTTTCTGTTAAAATTATGTTGAAGACTAGATTCCATGTAGTGCTGTTTGTTTGTGTGCGCTATAGACTCACAATACTTATCTCAATTTCAGTTAATTTCTTACGCGCGAGGATAGCATGTGTAGATTCTATCCTCCTAGCGCGTTTCCGGGTTTTTCCCGCCAGAGTGGCGGGAAAAGATGGGGCTCTATACCCAAAGGGAATTTTAGCCCACATTTTTGCTTTAAAAAATAATTTTCCACATCGGGCCCAGGCCCCAGGGAGGTTCTGATTTTTTTTTGGAGTAAATGACCCCTTTTTCGTCCACAAAAAGAAAAAATTTTTTTAAAGTCCGCTATTTGTTTACGTAGCACTTTCCGCCTAACTCGCTTCCCGAAACAATGTCAAGAACTTGGTTACTTGTTGATTGTATCCCAAAGGTTTAAGGCTTATTTAAAACCCTTTTTGGAAGCCTTCCAAAAATTTTTTCAACTTTTTTTTCAAAAGGACTAATTTCTATAACCTTAATGTCCATGTAAAATATAAACATTGAGTCCCACCCTTTCTGGTCAGAATCGCGGGCCGAGTTTAGATTTTAGCGAAAGCTATAGGCAGTAGTGGGGCAGTAGCAGTAGCAAACACCTTAAAGTGATTTTGAGCATGTTTCAAGCCTTTTTTTCCCCAAGAAGGAATAATGTCCCCCAAAAAAATTTGGGGCATGTTTTGTCAGGTACCAAAACCCCCTCGATTTGATATTTTTTCAATTCACATCCTTACATGACGGCTGGGTAACACCTCGAAATCACCCCAACTCTGCTTGGTGTATAAGGTGCTTGAGTGTGACGCCCCGCGGCTTGGCTGCGGCCCCCCTAACGGGCACCTAGATACATTTAAACTTTACCGACGGATTTTATTTTTTGTTTTTTTTGATAAATATGATTTTTTCCTTTTGCATTGTTGGAAAAAATGTGTAGTTTTTTGAAAAAAATCTATATTTCCCATTTTTTAATTAAAAAAACTAATCTTTTTAAAAAAATTGTCTAGTGAATTTGTCAGAAAAAGACTTGTGAGCATAAAAAAAAAGAAATTACCCTTTTATTTTAAAAAACTGTAGAAAAGAAGGAAAAAATGTTAGAAAAATGTCTAGAAAAAAAGTTTTGGATACCCCTTAGCTTTTAAAAGTTTTTTTATGTTTTTTTTTTTTGGAAAATTTGAGTGTAACACTAGCTAAAGTTCCAGTTTATTTATTTTACAGCATAAAATAAATTTAGTAGGCCCTATCCTTTATCATTCCCAAACTGTGGCTCCAGCGCAGTTTGCCCTTTTTTTTGGGGCCCTACTCAAGTTTTTTTTTTTTTGGACCGACTCGGTTTGAAATTGAGTGGGCCTCCCTAGGCCTTATTTTTAGGATTCGGAATCGGACTCACCAAAATAAAAAATGTGATCGCACTGCCCTAATTTTTTGGCCTATTTTATAATTAATAAATCAATTAATGCAAAAATTTTCCCGGGTACTCAACACATGCTCACTCACTGTTTAACAAGACAAAATTTAAACCCGGGTGAATTTTAAATAAAAGTAATGTCTTAATTCTTTCTGTAACTTACGGTCCCGGGTATGTAAAACTTGAATGTAACTAAAAAAAATTGTTTAATACATTTTTTTATTAGGCCTATTAGAAACCACTTTGCAGGAAACACGAAGGAAGGCCTGGGCCCTCGTTTAGGCCTAGTTCTTTAAAATAACTCTATTTTTTTTTAACCAACACCCAAATAAATAGGTAGGCCGGGCCCTAGGTAGGCCATACAACCTCTCAATGTTTGTCGGGGAACGTCAGTCGTTGACCTAAGCTGTTCCTAATTGCCAGTTCCCCCCTAAAAGGGAAACCCAGGAAAAGGTCGTCTTCTTTTCATTTCTTCCAAACCGGGGCGCCACACAAAAATCCCACATTGAGTTAAATTTTTTAGCACCCTAATAATGCAGTAGGAAGGAGTGTATGCCCCACAAAAAATAGCACCTGGGGGATACAGCCTAGTCAAGTCAACTACATGCTTTCCCCTTCAACATTGATATGTACATGTAGGCCTACCTAAGGGCCTATGCTAAAAATAATACGGAGTGTGGGCCCTATATTCTTACGGCAGAAATAAAAAATTGCAAAAAATTTTTTTTACGGCGAAAAAAAAAATAATCTTTTCTTTGAGCTCCCGGTAACATTTGCTATCGGTGGTAGGGGTTTTGGGGCTAGCAGAAGTAATAAGCAAAGTTGCTGCTGAGGAATTGTAATCACTTGTGGGCCCTAATAAATTCTAAACCACAAAACCAACAGGCCTAGCCTAGCCCCCTCTTTTCTTTTTTATCACTATTGCCAATGGCAAGAAATTATTCTTCCTACGTTAAAACAGTTCACTTTTTTGTTTATAGGCAACCTTATACCACAGTGCGGTGGCAGTATGGTAGGTTTGACCTTCTGTGTGAGGGTTTTTTGGGTTTAAATTTCCCGTCGACTTTTTTTCCATTCTATTTTTTATGTTTTGGATAAACTCCTTTTCAGTTAAAGCCTTTTATATTAAAAAATAGAAACGTTAAAAGGTTGGGATTTTTGTTTTTTTTAAATTTTAGTCCCCGCAAAAGGTAAGAACACATTCCCTATCAGGGGCCAATTTTCACAATAATTCAATTGAGAGAAAATAGGTAGGCCTCCCTCCCGAAGAAAAATTTTTTAGCAAATCTTACGTTCTGTGTAAGAATAATTTTTAAGCTTTTTTTAAACAATTCTTACGGTCTGCCAAAAGAATTTTTTTTAAAAAATTTTTACGTTAAACCATCACTGCCCCCAGACCAAATTTAGGGCTTACTGCCTCTTCTAAAAACGATCTAAATTCCCTCAAAGCCCCATAACTACAATTTTCCCCGAAAATTTGAGGCTAGTTTTACAAATAGGCTAGGGCCTAGGCCTAGTAGGCCCCAACCCACAGCAAGCGGGAATATCAAGCAAGCTCGCAAGCAGTGGGGAAACAGCCCAGGCTGGATTATAAGGGGGAGCCTCGAGAACCCTTTTGGTGAAGGTTTGGTTTAGTAAAGCCTCGTTTCAAGTAGACGGCAAAATGCAAGAAAAATAGGCTTAGGCTCAAGCCCAAATAAAAGAGCTAGGACCGAACTAACAATTGGCGCGCCCAAATTTGGCAACATTTTAAGTGGTGGTTGTCCACTGTTTGCTAGTAGGGGCCTAGACTTTAAAAACTGGGCTAGGGTAAGGATAAGGAGGGGTAAGCCAGGCTGGCTACGTTGAGAAAAAAGGGGCACACTGCGGGAAAAAGAGACAGAGTAGGCCTAGGTCTAATCAGGCCTAGCCAGCCTATTTTAAGGGAAAGAATAAAGGGTAGGCCTACCTGGGCCCAAAGGGGCCTTTTGATACCCTAGACTGGCGACCATGAGATTGGGGGGTTTTTTTGGATTTACACAAAAAAAACCCAAAAACCAAAGAAGATGAAAAAGCCGAGATGTAAGAATCCCCCACCAATCAAATTTTTGGGGGCCCTAGGCTAGCCCTAGACCGCGTGGAAAACAATAACAATCATACCCTAGGCTACCCTAGCGATGGACTAGGCTAGTCACCCTAGGCTTATAAATAAAGAACTAGGTTTTAAAATTTAAAAAAATCTATTTAACTACTACCCCCTTTTCCTTGTCAAAGCTCGAAGCCGGGGCTACCAGGCCTGGGCCCTCCCCCCTAAAAGACAGACCAAACCCTTTTAAAACGAGAAAACTAATGTCCATTACCCGGTTTCTTGTTATGTACTTTTTCTCCACTACTCTTCGAAAGGGCCTCTTTTTTTCCATTATTAAAATAAAGATGTTTTGTGTTGATTAAAGATACGAGATAAGATTTGCGCCAAAACAAAAATAATGGGCTTTGCTTGTAGCAGTTAACGAACGGGGTAAAAGATAATGAACACCAGAGAGTGGACATCCTACAGTGATTCCCGGCCCCCTGTTTTTGCCAAATGGCTTTTGGTTGCGTAAAAAACAAATTTTGCCTTAAAAATGCATAAAAAATTTGTAGTCTGATAATTTAAAATTTTTTTTATGTCTTTTAAATCAAATACGTTTGTTTTCTGAAATTGAACAAGAAAAAGCTTTAAAAAAGGGTTGGCAAAACATGGGGGCCCCTGCTCTAAGATATCAACTGTATGCGGGCCACTCTCTAGTAGTAAAAAAATTTGTTATAAATGAACCACCCCCGTTGGTTAGCAAGATAGATACGGCGGTGGAATGAACTAAAACTAGCGAGTGTAGTAGTTCTCGCTAGGTAGCAGCATTTCCCTGACCCCAGAGTCGTAAGGAAGTTCCTTACCGACGCCAGCGGCCACCGTCGCTTCCCAGGGTCGTACCATGGTGGAAAGGGTCCCCTGAATTACTCCTAGGGGGTCTTACGAAGCCTAAAGTAAGGCACCCCAAAGGGCCCACGGATTTCCGCTGGGCTTCGCTGCCGCGCACAGGCCGTGGCCAAGTAAGGGCGTCCCCATACCTTCCACTAGGGGGCCCCATGTGGATCACAACTGTGGGTGAATTTGCGGCGAATTTTTAAAATCGGCGGGCCCGCGGGGGCATTGTCCCGGGAAATACTCAATTTTAAGCGCATTAAACACAGATTTATTTTTGTTTCAGTATAAGCATTTTGCGTCGCGTAAAAAAAAGGCTTAATTTTATGAAAAAAATAAATGAGAAAATAATTTAAAAACAAATTTAAAAAGATAATAGGCCTAATATTATAAAGCTGGATATATTTTGCCTTCGGCCTATATAGACCTTTTACATAGCCTTTTTCTACTCAAAAAACAGGCTTACTTATTTTATTTTTTATCAGGGAACAATAAGGTAAAGTTTAAGACAAAATCACCAAACACAAAATTTTTGGAAAGGCCTTATTTTTTACTTCAAACTTGTAGGCCCACTTGAAGATAAGATTATAGACCCAATTTTAAAGTACATTGCCTTTTATTCAGAAACATGATGGGTATGTTTATTTTTTTTAGACTAGGGAAAAATGGGTAGGCCCTCGTTTCAAGGGCCCAAAACCCAAATCTCTGAATAGCCACTTTGTAACTTCAAAAATAAGGCCTACTTGCAAGATAAATTAGGTAATAAGAAATTTTTCTACAGAAAAAAAAAAGGGCTATATTTATTTGTATCAGATCAGGGAACAAGGGAGGCCTCAAAAGTTTCCTGGGGCCCCCAAACTTCTGGAATGGCCAACTTTGTAACTTTGCTATTTTCCTACTTCAAAGATTTTGCAATGTTATTAAAACGGGGAAAGCATGGGAGAGGCCTATGGCCCTTTATTAATAAAAAAATATGATATTTATCCAAAACAGAAGCACACTGCCAGGTCCCCGGTTATTGATAAAAAAAAAAACCCAATAATAATTTTAGATTTTGCATCCTTTAAAACCGTATTTTGTCCAAAATTTCAGGGGAGGGTTATCATTTATGATTTCAAAGGGGGGCAGGGAAACAATAAACATACTAGTAGTTGGGTGTAAAAAGTGATGTAAAGCAGGTGGGGCAAGTCAGGAAGAGTCCTAGGGACGAGGATATATTTTTTGGTTTGACATTATTTTAAAAATTTGGCCTACCCCAAAAAAAATGATAAAGGGTCCACATTACAAATAAAATACAATAAATGTCAGCAATACTCAGTGCTTTTTTAAAAATTTTTTCTTTTAGGCCCCATTATTATTATCTTACCTTGTACTTTTAATAGCTTTCGCTTCGGGGTAAAAGTTTGACGAATCCATATTTGTACTACTTTTAACTGTCAATGGAAATAAAAAAATATGAAATTTCAAAGGGAATTTTAAAGGGGGGGGGGGGAAGGGTGGAATCATAGATAATAATGGTTGGAAAAAAATAAAGTAGGTTTAATTCAAAAATAAAAAAATCATGATTTTATTAAAATGTAAAGGTTTCCTTTATTTAATTTTGTTTCCACAAAAAAAAAGCTATAGGTAGGGCCCGTACCGGGACCGGTAAAATAGATTAGCTTAGGGTACAACATGGATCTTCATTGATATGAAGGGGAATTTAGTAAAAACATACATAGGCCTAAATATAAAAAAGATTGTATAAATTTTAAAAAGTCAAGCATAGCCCAGGCCCAGAGGTCCATTCCCCAACAAATTTTTGAAAAAATGTTTGACAGGATTTCTACAACTGATTTATTTGGCCAACCTACAATGCGAGACTTTGGGAAAGAGAAAATTTTATCTTTGGGTTTTAAATTTTAAGGCCCCCCCCTAGGGGATGGGGCCTAAATCATAATTTTTTTAAAATTAAAAAAAGTGCAAAAAATATAATTTTTTTTTTATGGACTCCTTTCAAAGAGATACCAAGCCAAGCTTTTTTCACTTTTAAGAGAGATAAAATATAATAAAATGTTTTTCTATTGGCACACAAACAAGTGAAGAATAGAATACCTACTTCCCAAAGGGAAATTTGTCCACAATTTTTTCGGGAAATTCCCCGGGGAAGTGTAGGTATAGCCAGGCCAGGCCTAGGGCCCACCTGAAAATACTTTTTTGGGGAATTTTCTTCAAAACGTTTTTTTAATTGGCTCAGACACGAGTAAAGAGATACCCCCTTCCCCCAAGGAAAAAATTTTGTTCAAATTTTTCCGGGAAATGCACCCAAGTGTGGGCCCACCCGCACGCAGTAGGGCCTATAACTCCCAAAACCAGCAAACCGGGAGGGGGCAACCGGCAACCGATATCCCAAAAGGTGAGAAGTTAGAGGCAACCTTGCTTTGGAAAAACCCTTTTTCCTACACTTAGGTATAGTGACCGTAAATAATTTGAGACCAAGACAAACACAAATGATACAATTTTTGTTCCAAAACCCACTAGGTGTAAAAAAATTTTTCGTTCGATCTTTATGTTCACTGGGGCCATTTTCCCCCACTGAAGGTGGTTGTCCACAGTGAGGTGGTTTTATTGCAAGGTGGCTGGTTGTCTGCAGGAGGCTGGTTTGTCCTGCACAGATGGCTGGTTGTCCACAGGAGGCTGGTTTTGTCACTGTGGCAAACTGTTCTACATGAAAGGCTGGTTGGCATGCACAGAGGCTGAACATTTGTATTGCCAGGTGGTGGCTGTCTACACTGGTGGTGGTTGTCTTGCCTGGGGGCTGGTTGGCCCCAGGGGCTGGTTGTTAACTGAGGTGGTTAATTTTTCTACACGGTGGCTGGTTGTCTTGCACTGGAGGTGGTTGCTACAAGGTGGCTGGTTGTTTGCACTGGGGGTGGTTGTCTACACTGAAGGCTGGGTTTTTCTTCACTGGGCTGGTTTTCTGCACTAGGGGTTTTCTTTACAGGTGGCACTGGAGGGAGGGTTGTTGTTTGTTCTGTGGCAAGGGAATGATGGTCAAATCTTAAAAAAGAATAAAAACTAAATATCCCCAAAACCATGGCTACACTAGGCCTAAGGTTTTCCTACCCTAGGCCTAGGTCAATTTATGGTAATTATGCGATTTGCCCAAAAATTGCCGCATACGCATCCCCTGTTTAATATGGAAGGACTTTTCCCCCTGAAAACAGTTTAACGAGTGGGTACAAGTTTATTTAATATTTAATTATTTTAAAAAGCAAATTGTAGAGGGTCCAGGTTAGAGTATTTCGGATTTCCAAAAGTGCGGGACTTAATTTGGAGGCAAGATAGGCCTAGGCTACATATTTAATTTGGACATGTTGTTCGGTTGGTTCAAACTAACTTTTACCCAAAACACCTAGTGCTGTTTGGCACAAAACCAAAATTTAAATTTCGGAGTAGAGAAAAAGTAGGCCTTTTTGGGCCAGGGGTTTGTTTGGGTACCGGTAGGCTTTAAAATAGCAAAAAAAAACACATGTAGGCCTACTTCTGAGGCCCAATCCCACATGCAATTTGCCAAAAACAAAAAACCCCCGGCATTTAAACAGTTGCTACAAAAATTTCATGATCAAATTTTGCTGTAAACTAGGGCTGCTGTGAAGTAAATTTTCGCCTGCTATTTTAACCCTAGCTACGGGAACGGGGTAAAGTTTCCCCAAGAGAAGGGACAATTTTGTTGGTTTATTTTTTACAGTATAGGCTTGACTAATTGATAGGGAGGCCCCAGACCCACAGAATTGATTTACACGGGGCTTTGGCCCCAGATAGGCCCCAAAAACTAGCCGCCTAGAAAAACCACCGGCCTTGACCAACCAGGGGTGAGAGACAAAACAAAACAAGATAGATTGACGACTGCAATTAGCCGGAGTACGGAGTTTGTTTTTTAGGCCTAGGCCCACGTTCAATTAACCATATTTAAGGCCGTGCTAGGGACCGGGACCCTTACCTCAGAGGGTGGCCTAACTACTCTGCTAAGCTAGCTACCCTGTTTAATTGGGGTTGTTTTGTTTGTAGGGCCCACCTAAACCCTTTATGACCGGTCTTTGTTAAATCACTTGGCCCGGTCCCAGGTTAGGGCTATGGAGAAGGATCCCACAAAGCCTAGGGGAAGGCCTGGCCCAGCCTCTGGCCCTATCCCCTTTGGGTTTTGTGAAGTATCATTATGAATTTTTCCAGCAAAAAATATAGGCCCAAGCCTAGGCGGCTAGTATTGGGCCTAAACCCAGATCTAGGGCCTAAGCCCCACTAGCCTGCCAAAGTGGGCCTAGGAGGCCTCTCCCCTAGCCTGCCAAAGGATATGCCCACCTAGGCCCAATTAAATATGTTAAAAATTTAAAAATCTTGTGAGGGACAGATCCATACCAATCTAAATACAGAAAATAAAAAATTAATTGCAATTCGCTAGGTTTGCTACAACCTCACTCAATCTGGAGCGTCAATGCTGCATCACGCCTGCAATTTTAGACCCATTTAGCTCTTTCTCGGAAAAAAAAGGAAATCTAAAAAAGTTAACACCTTCCTGGAGCTTTCCCAACAATTTGGGGTACCAAACCCCCTCTTTGAAAGAGAGAAATGCTCAAATATAAATAAAAAAACCCAACACCAAATAAAAAAGCAGAGTAGTGGGGCCTGACGAAACTAGGTGGGTTTTTGATCCAAGATGGTTCTAATTCGCGTCGGGGACCTTACTTTTCGGGTTCGTAAATTCCGCTAGGGGTAGATACAGGGGGCCTTTAGGTCATCCCAAAGCGAAATTTAAAACCCTCTTGGGTCACAAACCACCTAGTTTCGTCATGGCGCCACTACTCGGGGTTGTATTTTGGGGTTGTGTTTTTATTTATATTTGAGCATATTCTCTCATTTAAATGACGGGGGTGTGTAGCACCAAATTGTTCAGAAAATCCAGGGAAAGGGGTTTTTGACTATTTTGATTTCCCTTTTTTTCCGGAAGAAAGCTAAAAGGGTTTTAAAATTTCCCGGGGTGATGGACAGCATTGACAGTCCAGATTGAGTGAGGTATG
>JAMZAV010006140.1:0-38298 GCA_024449915.1 Sweltsa coloradensis
GGGAAAGTTTAAAAGGTCGTTGTTAACGAGTGAGTGAGCCATGTGTTTAGTCCCCACTTTACAATACAACACACACATTACAAACACATTACTTTTCTTCCCCCTACCTTGAAATCCTCCTTCCTCCCTTACCCATGGCTGGTTCTGACCAGCATGGGCCCCTCCTCCCCATCCCCTAGGCTAGAGTCGTGCATTATGACCTAACGGTTGACGCGTCCTTAATCCAAATAAACCCAAAAAAATAAAATATTTGGGTCTAGGCGAACAGAGAAAGTGGTTTTATAGTTTTTTGGTTTCAGGGTGCGTCAACCGTTTGTCGTCGTCCTATATGAAAAAAGGCTGGTCCCATACGTCCCAATTTAGTTTTAGTTTGGATTAAGGGTGCGACAACCGCTAGGTCAACGCCAAAGTCATTGTTAGACGAGTGAGTGAGCCATGTGTTGTGTACCCGCTAACATTACTTTTCTTCCCCTACCTTTGACCTCCCTAGCCTATCATTGGTTAAAGTGGCGCATTATGGCCGGACAGTTGACGTGCCCTTAAACTTAAAAACTTATAATTACCTAACTTAAATCCAATCAATGTTCACGGGTACTCAACACGTGGCTCTCTCACTCGTTTAACAACGACTTGGCGTTTCCCTATTTTTTAATAAGAAATATAGCAATCAGTGGTATGGACAGTTTGAACACCCGTGGGTCAACGCCAGAATCAACAAGGCCGTTTCAGAACAACTTTAAAATTTATTGTGTGCCTCGCTGCTAGGACGGCTCCAAAGTCACCGTTTACAAATTCCTAAGACAATAACTGATGCTAAATCAGCAGTTAAAACCTTCTGACTTAACGGGAATCGAACCATGGACCTTCTGCATTGGAAGCAGAGACGCTAACCACAATACCAACGAGCCACACAATACACATTTGAGTGTAAGTGCCTTGCTCTAAAAGAAATTAAATTTCACTTCATATCTGAAAACGATACACATTATTAAATATAGGCTATAAATACAAGATCCAAAAAAAGATGTTTGGACCGCAAGAATATTAAATAAAATCACTTACCGAAAAAGTGTGCACATTTTCAAGAGGCTCTCTTCATCAGACGCGAGGAAGTTTGTTGAAATGTATTTTAATGTATGGCTGTGGTTATTGTTCGTGCGGTGTTTCTATATCAATAAAATCCAACTCGTAGATGTTTTACAAGTAGGCTACTGTGTAATAAAAACAACATCTCATACTTCAAGAAACGTAACACGTTCGCGAAACCCCAGTTCCCGTTTTTGAAAATTGTTAAAATCGTAAATCGGGTAATCGTCATTAACAGTCAAGAGTAATAATGGACTGGACAGTACTACAAAAACGTATCTGGAGGTTGTTGACGCCACTGACTTTTATCCCAAACAGTGATTGTGTAATAACTCGTTTAATTGAATTGAAGTGAAGTGAAACAATTCAAACTAGCTTTACCCGACTAGGGTACGAACCGAGAACCTCCGCCTCTGTATGCGGTAGAACACTACACATCAAAAATCTTGCTGTCTTGGTTTATGACGATATAGGGCGAAGTTCAGCATGAAACTAAGAGACATGAGTTTGAATCGCAAACGCGATTAGTTTAGATACCGAAAAAATAATATGCACTATGTATAATTAATAAAGAGTATAAGCTTGATTACTCGCTTGCTATGCTCAGTATTGTATTGAGACGATTAGTGTTTAGGAGTAGAGTTTATATTTTGAAAATATTACTTATATTTTTTTGTTCAATCCAAATGAAATTGGGTATTTCATTATCACGGGAGAAACACCAATTTTGGTAGCATATGCCTACTGTGTAAAATATAAAATTATATATTGTTTTGCAATGTTATTCATTACCATACACCAGAAAAAAAACTTCGGATAAGGATTACAACTGGATATTTATATTCGCATTTATCGATGCCAGCATTGAGTGACTAATATCCCATTCCCATGCCAGCAATGGAAGTTGACCTTGACAGTGTTATAGTCGCGAGTGAGCCGGGCGCGCAATTAATCAGGCGCTGGCTACTTTGTCGGTGCATTACCCAAGCATTACCCCTCTTTGCATTGCGATACGCCATGTTTTGTTGCGGTGGGGATGACTAAATATGATAAGTTGTTCACGCCTATCTCCCTCCCTCCCTTCCCGCTCCCCGCAAGAGCTCAAATTTCCAGAATTGCGCGGGAAAAGTTGGAAGTAATCCTGTTAAAAATGTTTTTTTATTGGTATTAATTCGGACATGCGTGTATAGCCCAATAAAGTAACTTTTAAAATAATATATTTTCCCTATTGTTCATTCCATTTATAAGGCAAAAGAGTAGGACCTAAAATTTTGCTTTCTACATTAACAATTTGAAATTTTTGATTTTTTAAAATGAATGTTAGAATATTTTTGATTTTTTCCTTGATATTTAACAAAAATTAGCTGATTTTGGATTGCAAATTGAATCCAGTTTGGAAACTTATAAAAATATAGTTTTTTTAAAATTAATTAATTAATTTTTAATGTTTTGCAATTTTTAATCTTTTCTTTATTTTACATGTTCAAAATGGGTTTTCTATATATTAACAAAATATCCGGGACATCCCGGAAATGTGTGTATTTTTGTGTTTTGGTAACTTTGGTACAATAAAATGTATAGCAATAATATATCTTATAAAAATCGCACTTAAGTACGATTTTTCAACTTTTGTTTAAATAATAATTTGTTTTTGAATGAATCAATTAAATACGATCATGCTTCACCAGTGACAATAAATAAATAAGTAATATATGTGCCACAGTTTAATAAGTTCAAATCACAGCAACAGCTAAGTTTTCTTATTTCCGCCGTCTCTAATGAAACGAAATTACTTGGTTGAATTAATGTTAATTTAATGTTTGCACAGTTCATCAAATATTTGCTACTTCTTGTGACTAATCTTCAATTTAAATGCCATCTGCATAACACATGGCAGCTCAATGCACCAATTACGCTCATCCAACAACGCGCCTAAAAAAGCGTTTTGCGAAGCTTCCTAGTGTAAAATGAACATGCTTTGCCAGTAAGTACGTAAAAAAAGTGTGGCTCGTTGTCTTGTGTGTGGCTCGTTGGTCTTGTTGTTAGCGTACCTGCTTCCAATGCAGAAAGGTCCAGGGTTCGATTCCAGCCAAAGTCAGACATTGTTTAACTTCTGATTTGGACTTCAGTCCATCAGTTCTTGCCTTAGGAGTTTGAAAACGGTGACTTTGGAGCTGTCCTAGCAACGAAGCACACAATAAATTTAGAGTTGTTCTGAATCGGCCTTGTTGATTATGGCGTTTATCCGCGGGTGTTCGCACTGTCCATACCACTGATTTCTATATTTCCCATTAAAAATATCGATCTTTGGTTGGTTATCGCTCACTCGTCGATTGCGTTGGGGCCTACAGTGTTGACTTGGTCGTTTTGATTTACTGTCCCCCACTGAAAATCAGTTATATAACTGAGTGGGTAGACTCTAAATACAATTTATTTATTTTATTTGTTTTAAGTAAGTTGACATTTCCGAAAATGGGCCACTTCACTTCCCGTTCATACTCAAATAAAAATTTTGATTTGAGGGCATTAAACATATACTTTGTTGGACACAACTGTGGTATGTATTTTATTATACTTTAATCTAACCCATATTATTATTTTTTATTTCACATCGTAAATAGTTCATTAATTATTTATTTTATTATTTGTATACCTTGCAAATATGTAGCATACAGTAATAGTAGTAATCAAGTAATACATTTGCTCAGAAAGTTTGGTTGTTTTTATAATCCAAAAGTTGAATACACCGTTTAAGTTTTTTTAGCTAGTATTCGATTTATTTATTTTATTTTATTGTATTTTTCTCGCCTCTCGCCGAGTAGGCACACCCTCTTAAGCCTGTATTAGCATCACTATGGTACAACAAACAACAAACATAAGTTGCAAGAAAACAAATACATAATATAGAAAACAATTTGTCATTCAGACACTGAGAACATAATTTGTAAATATATAATAAGTAAAAAAAAATATACAGTAGTATGGTCATTTTGACAAAGGGTGAACAAAAGGTTTCTACAAAGTGATACAGTTACTAAGGAAGGTAAGGGAGAAAGGGGAATAGGTGAGGAGAAACTAGATTAAGGCTGAGAAATTAATTAAGGGGAGATAAGTATGGGAAGGGTGTATTTGAATTCCGGTTTCCTTGGTAGAGCTGTAGGAGTAGAAAGGAATTTTATTAGTTACATGCGGTTAGCAGTCGTGAACAATAGTTTGCGCATAGTCTTTCCATTCGATTGCTAAGCTTTTCCACATCGTAGCACAAGTAAAGTAGGTCATTTTCTGTCCAGGGGTGTAACCCTGAGATTCGTCTTAAGATTCTGCGTTCAAGCGACATATAGCCGCAGGAAGCGGTTCCAAGGACCGGGTAGAGAGCTGGCGCTGCATACTCAAAAAGCGGTCTGATATTGGCGCCGTAAGTTAAAACGGAGTGTTTGGAAGTCACACCCCCTAAGGCGTCCTCGAAGTCTGATCAGCAGGTTCATCCGGATACGGGCACGGCAGATGACCTCGCGGATATGGGCTCGCCAGTTCAGTGTGTCGGAAAATGTAATACCGAGGTATTTTGCTGTGCGGGTGGTGAAAACGGTTTTATTCATAGGGTGGTGCTGAGCCTATGAGAGTCTTGCGAAGCATTTTGTGTTTTAATACGAATTCGGAACACTATGAGTCGGGTCTTCAGGGCGTTTGGTAAAATGCGCCATCTGCGCATCCAAATTTCAAGAGTTTTGATTTGACGTTGTAGCCTCCGGAATACTTCTATGGCGGTCCGGCCGACGCACCAATAAGCTGTTTCGTCGGCAAATAGAGCCAAAAATAGCCTTTATCAAGAAGGTTTATTTATTTATTTATGTCTCTATTTGCAACAGGCAATGTAGCCCACTAGTGCAAATTTAATAGAGAAGGGAGGAGGGGAAACCCGGTACCGGCACATAGCCTACTCCTACCGAAAAGTACCAAGGGGACCAAAGGCTTTACGTCCCATCCGAAAGAACGGTGTAACTTTTGACAGTCATATAGGTTCCGCCACTAACCCGGACTGCCGAGCAGACGGCGCCAAGGGGAACGAAGCTGTCACACAAGCTTACGAACCCTAGTCTGCTCTAGCCAGCGATATACGTGTGTTTCAGGGCAGAGCGGGCGACCCACTCAACCCTGACCACGCCCGATGTCGCTTAACTTCAGTGTTCGAGTGGGAACTGGTTAAACGACCGCGGCTAAATCGCTGGGGGGATATCGTGACAGTAAAGCAAATATAGCAGGGGTGACAGGCAGGATCCTTGGGGAGCACCTGCAGCAGGGGGGGATAGGTCGAGATAGGTGGTCATGAATTTAACTCGCGCACTACGGTCGGATAGAAAAGCCTTGATAAATCGGACCATCGTGAGAGGGATTTGCAGTATAAGTAATTTAAAACAGAGGCCACTATGCCACACTCGGTCAAATGCACGGGAACTCTAGGAAAGCAGCGAGGACGCATTTCCCTTCGTTGAGCGCCGATGATACTTCAGTAATCAACTGGACCAGAGGGTCAGTAGAGTGTTCTAAACCCGGATTGTGATTCGGGGATTATGTTATTGTTCTCGGCGAAACGGTCGAGACGGGATTAGATTACACTTTCGAGTATTTTGACAATCACGTTCAGTAGGCTTATCGACAGGTAGCTGCTAATTTGGTCAGGCGGTTGGTTTTTCTTGTCTATCATGACGACGGTGGCTGATTTCAAATGAGGAGGAATGTATCCAAGATTGAGGCACCCGGTGAACAGGGAGAAAAGGTGAGTGTTGAACTGGGGAGGAGCTTTACGTAGCATTGTTCTCGTGATTCCGTCGTCTCCAGGCGTAGAGTTGCGGCCTTTGAAATTGCTGCTGCAACTTCGTCAGGCGTAATCACCTAAACTAACTCGGGATAAGTGATGTCTTGGATGGGAACAGGATCGTGAGAGGACAATTAATGAGGTTCGTATTTGGAAAGAAGTCTCTCGATTTTTGCACATAAGTTATTGTCAAAGTGAGGATCGGTAGGAAAGCGATGAACTGATTCAAGAGGCGATGCGAACTCTCTCGCCTTTTCTTCTAGAGTAGAGAACACATTGCCGTCGATGACGAGAGGAAATATTTTTCGAGATTTCTGACCAGTACCAGGGTAACTGGTTACTTACTGGTTAGGACCAGTAAATTCTCAGTAAAACGTACTACAAGGAGTGCCTGCGCTTATATTTTTATTTTTATTGTTACAACCATATTTTGAATTAAATAATATAAAGTAAGGGTTGATAAATGTTTGCATGAACGGGTTTTAAGCTGTCAATATTTATAAGTATATGATTCTGTATACATTTTCGCCTAGAATAAATGTATTTCCAAAAGAGTAATATTATCTTCAGTAGCCTAAATTACTATTTTTGTTTATTTGATTTGAAAATGAATGTTTAAATTAAAATCGTTTTGAAGTGGAAACCTGTTCAACGTTATATTAACAGGAGGGAATAGCCACATGCCATTTGATGACACTCAGACCCATAATTTTCGACCAAGAAAAACTATGGGTACAATCTTTTGTATGGATAGCAGCTGGTATCGAAGTGGCAACCTCGCGAATGATGATATTGCTTCTGACGCGTTAGAATACTTCTATCGGTGAAGAAGTCCCAAAACCATTAACTAACATCACCAATGAAGATTAAAAATATGAATACGTTTTGTCATCTGAACATCTGATGACGCGATATGAATATGACTTCACGTATCTTAACATGATCATCAGTCCTACATATTTGCTTATAGTGCGATTCAAACATTTCAATTTAACTTATACTGATTTCATATGAGACAAGACATAACAGCACTATACATTTAAACTCAAAACAATTCTTAGCTATTTTAACTAAACGCATCTCAATTCTCTCCAGATATGGTCAGTCAGTTCCATTCCAGACACGTCCCTTCCCCGGGAACCTACCACTGCTATGAGACGACACTAAACACATGGCCATAAAACACGTAGGCAATGCACCCAGCGCTCGAAGCCCAGCTGGCCTTGCGTAATCACCGATAACTGATGTACGAAGGAATCGCCACACACGCCACAAAAATCACGCTCCAAATATTTTAGTAAAATTCGTATTGTCCCAAATACAATCATCAGGTGAATTAGTTTAATGCCAATTTATAGGCAAATGATGAAGGTAGAAATGTTTATAAGTAACATTGTGCTAACGCAAAATTGCTAGCAAACAATGACTAATTAACTATTGGGGCGAACAGATTATGATACATTTACGATTATCTTAAGCAACATTTTGGCCTTTCGTATAATCCGATTTCATTGCAAATTTACATACTAATACTTTACTTTAGTAAAAACCACCATGCAAAAGGACGTTAACGTATGTTTCAATCTTCTACATAATATAATATATAAAAAAAAAAATCTCTACAATATAAAAACGTGCCCCAAAAAACATAATTTGTTTGAACACCCCTGATGAACTATGAATGAAACTAATTGTTTTTTGGCACTATACACAACTGTTTGGATATGACTAATCGCATCCACCCTGCATTTTAGAATAATTTGGCAATATCATCGTAAAGTATGGCAATACACAAATATTTTGATTTCGTTTTCTGAATATTTTCTGTAACACGTGGATTCGCAACTAATAACGCCAGGAAAATTTATTTGGTAGCATTCTATTACTAAACAATCGAGGCGATGCGTATTTGAGTTTCGTTGTGATAACGCAAAATTGATGGCGGACTTTTGATGAAAAACCATCGCAATGAGTAAAATGTCAAAATTTTACGGCTGACTAAACTTGCATTTAGGAACACTTACGCCCCTCATAAAAGTATGAAATTTTAAGGAGTGATGCAGTGTTCTTTTGGAATCATGCCTGTAAAGTTTCGTTGACATTGGTTAATATCTTCTACCTCAAATAAATGCATAGGTCTTGACGCGCTCCAAATGTACACAGATACATACATCTATAAACTTGTTGCACACCTATAAGTGCGCTCCTGCTACGCTGGTCGCGCCCTAAAAATAGGCATTTAAAAAATTGAGTCTTGAAACTGTGCACAAATATAAAGTCAAACACGCAAAAATATGCGTTCCTAAATTACACCCCTTCTTAGTAATCTGCACATTTTGACCATACCACTTGTTCAAATTATTAAAAAAAGTAGATTATTATTATAAATAATAATAATAATAATAATAATAATAATAATAATAATAATAATAATAATAATAATAATAATAATAATAATAATAATAATAATAATAATAATAATAATCTGTAGCATTCTTCAGATTTTCAACTAAACAGTTTAATCAATACTTCATTTGAATTTAGTCAAGATATCTGCATGGAGTTTGGAGTAGACAAGTGTAAGACGCTACATATCGAAAAGGGTAAGGTTACGCAAGCAGAAGAGTTCCAGCTAGATGATGGAAAGAGGATTGAAGTAATGGATGATAACGAAAGTATACAAATATTTAGGATTCTCACAAGCTGCCAGAATTGAACATAAAGTAATGAAAAAAAATTGATAGATACATACAAGAAGCGACTAAAATCTATCCTCAAGACGCAACTAAAGGGTAAAAGCAAGATCACAGCAATAAATAACATATGCTATACCAGTACTGACATATTCATTCGGAATCATTAAATGGACACAGACAGACATCCACGCGCTGGAAATATTAACTCGTACTACACTTACCAAACACAGAATGCATCATCCTAAATCAGCAATAGAGAGATTGACATTTCCCAAAGAGAACAAGGAGGACGAGGCCTAATTGATCTGAACAACTTATATTATAAACAACTAGACATTTTAAGAAAATATTTTTTACAAAGAGCAACCAATCAACACTGCATAAGGCTATGGTGCTAGCTGACAAATCATTAACTTCACTCAATCTAGCAAACGAAAATGTCAATATACAAGGGAAACTCATAACTAACGCTTCAAAAGAGTTACGTCTCTCAGAAAAGACCCAACACAAGAGACATTATGATGAACTACATAAAGGTCACGTAGATATTAAAGCATCAAATAGGTGGTTAAACAACGGGGAACTATTTGGAGAAACAGAAGGTTTTATGCTGGCTATTCAAGACAGAGTGATTGCAACGAAAAATTATAAAAAATACATTATACAAGATGCGACAGTAAACGATCAATGTAGAAAATGTAGTGTAAGGGGTGAAACAATCGAACACATCATATATTCGGGTGCCAGTCACTATGTCAAACGGATTACCTCTACAGACATAACCAAGTAGCTAACATTATTCACCAAAAACTAGCAATCAAGTACAACCTCATTGATACACACACACCTTACTACAAATACAAACCGGAGAAAGTACTAGATAGCAAAGATTCCAAATTATATTACGACCGCACAGTTATAACAGACCAAACTATACATCACAACAGACCGGATATAATTATAATTGACAAGAAGAAACAAGAAACTACCCTTATTGACGTTGCTGTCCCAATGTGCCAAAAACGTCGAGACTACACGAAAGAAAAAAATTGACAAGTATAGTGAACTTGCAATTGAGATCAAGAAGATGTGGAAACAGAAAAAGGTAAATACAATCCCATACGTGATATCGGCTAATGGCATCATACCGAAGAAGCTACATGAAAGCATTAAACAACTAGATCTTCCACCCAATGTTTACATCGAGACTCAAAAGGCAGTAATACTCAACACGTGTAGAATAGTTCGTAAATTTCTAAACTAAGAATGATACTTCGAGATTCCGAGACAGCTTCCATCCTGACATGGTTTTCGTGGTTTCCCATAGTCCGAAGAGCAAATGCTAGGATGGCGACGAGAAATCGGCCACGACCGTACACAGCAGAAAGAAAACATCATCTAAAAACTATATTATAAATGACTTATTTTAGTTAGAGTTAAGACAAAGTAATAATGTAGGTATGAGATAGAATCACATGGAAGTACTTGACGTAAGTCTGTACAACATGTTAGCTCCGGTTTTGACCGAGTTTGTATGAAATACATCCAATAAAATAATAATAATAATAATAATAATAATAAATAATAATAATAATAATAATAATAATAATAAATAATAATAATAATAATAATAATAAAAATTTATTTCAAATTTAAGGCTTTCGCGGCCCGGTAAATAATTAACACAATTTATTGGTCGGGACATTTCGCCGCGTCGAATCTGTTTTAATTGCTTTTGACGTTTCAGCCCAACTGTTGGGCTATCCTCAGAAAACAAGATATTAATTCTAAAAACTTAAAAAAATAAAAGCCCAGACAAGGCGTTACATAGAAAAACAAAATCACAAAACAAACAGTTACCATGACCAGGCCCCGCCTTCTATAAGCATGCGTTACATTCTTATGAAGACCAAAATATCACATTTGAGAGTTTCTGGTACGTATACGATCACTTCGTCGGACTCCACTTTCTTGGGGCTGATCCAGTTCTGGGACAGGGAGGACGAGAAGGTCTGTATTCGAAACCGGAAGTAAGATGTCGGGGATAATGCAACTATTTTTGATACGGCCAGCGTTGGAGTTGTCTTGAATCCTTTTCAATATAGGCGCCCACGACCCGGGTGCTCAGCTTAAACCCAACATCACCATCACCACATTTGGCCACATGGTAGGGAAACACTACATGCATTTTTGTGTCTATTTGAATAGCATCCATCCAAGCATTCAGTTCACTATGGAATTAGAGACGAATGGCCAACTAGCTTTTCTGGATATTCTAGTCACGAGAGGAAACATACCTGGCCACGCCGTTTATCGCAAGCCTACTCATACCAACTTGTGCCTGCATGAGACATCCCCTCACCACCCGCCACAGAAACAGTTTTGTTATTAACACGCTGGTAACCCGAGCTTATAGACTGTCAGACGAAGCAAGTTTGGAAAAGGAAAAGGGTGTACTCAGAGAAGCATTATTAAACAATGGCTACAGTAATGCAACCATCAACAGGGCTTTGAACAGGCCACAGAGACAAGATAACAGAGCGATAGTTGAAGATGAGGCTACCGGTAACATCACGAGAGCCTTCCTGCCTTACGTGAAGTACACGACGGACAGAATCGGTCGCATTTTAGCTAAAAAAGAGATCAAAACTGTTTATACTCCATGGGAAAAAAGGGAGCCAATTTGATGAAGCCAGTCAAGATATCATTCCACTGCAAGAGAGTGGTGTTTACCAAATTCCTTGCAAGTGTGGGTTGGTTTATATAGGCCAAACATGCAGGACAGTGGGAACAAGACTTAAAGAACATAAAGCTCATTGTAGGCATGCTCGAGAAGAACAGTCAGCGGTGGCTAAACATGCTTGTGAAAATGTTAACAATCCAAGACATGAAATTCTGTTTGAGAGTGCCACAATAGTTTGCAAAGATTAATAATTAATTAATTAATTACAATGATGTGCTGTAGGTGGTATAGGGCCAAAACGGGCTTAGAGCTATATACCGTTTTGGGGTTTAACATTCTAAACCCAAAGATACTGTGACTGTGAACCATAGTATATATTATGCTAGTCTCATTAATGGTTTTAATTGATAATTGGTATAGATATAATATGGAATTTTTGTAATTATTATTTATTATTAATAATATGTCCAAATTTATAGTTTTTAAATTTGTGCAGCGCATTGAATGTAAACTATCCTACCTTGATTTTTATTCTTATATGCCAAGAGATTTGTACCATCTGCTGCCGTGAACAGTAAATAATTATGCGTAGACTTAATATTTATGGGCTCATATTATTCATAATCTCAACCAAAACAAAAAACAAAACAATTCTAGGACTTAACTAGGCGTAATATAATTAGTTAACTATGCGTATTAATAATTGAACGAGTGAGCGTAGCGAACGTATGTGATCTCCATTCGACTTAAACGGCGCTTATGGTTTTTCTGCGCGCGCGCGCGCGTGTGTGTGTGTGTGAGGGTGTGTGTGTGTGTGTGTGTGTGTGTGTGTGTGTGTGTGTGTGTGTGTGTGTGTGTGTGTGTGTGTGTGTGTGTGTGTACGTTGAAAATCAGCCGAATCGCTGAACAGATTGCGCTGAAATTTTAAACGGACATCCGGTACGAGTTTATTGAGAACTGCTAACAAAATCAGCAAGATTCATTGCGATTTAAACCTACAAGAAATAATAAAATGAAAAATAGACTTCCAATATTATGAATTATTTTAACGACAATGTTTTAGATTTGAAAAGATATTTTTTGTTTGTTATTCGCCTGGCCGTGAAATGCCGTGCCCATGCAAGGTCTGTCGAATGTTGCACGTCAAGGTACCCCCAAAAATTCCGCTCGTAGATTGAGTAAACCTTGCAATATTTTCACGTATTTCGTACTGGCTATGTTTACCATAGTAGGCCCTATTGCCACAGATGATGGACTACACTGCGTTATATGCATTTCAAAACATGTTTAATTATTTTTGAAATACAATCTAGACATTACAAAATCCTTCCCGACCAGGGGATTGAACCCACTTCTTTCACATTTCGGCTACAAGGGCGCCTTAGCCAACTAAACTAGGGAAACGCCAAAGTCGTAGTTAGACGAGTGAGCGAGACAAGTGGTGAGTACCCGGGAACATTTGCATTTAAGTTTGATAATTATATTCGTATAAATAATAGTTTTTAAAGTTTAGTTGGCATACGGGGAAGGTCGCATCAACTGTAAGGTCATAATGCGCCTCTCTAGCCTATGATAGGCTAGGTAGGCCTAACCCTAACAGCACACGATATTGACGGGATATCCCATTTTGGATTTCAAAGTGAAATTAACATCCACGATATTTCAGGAATATACTAGGTATATCCTCAAAACGACATACTGCATTGGAGCTTAAGGTATGTTCAGAGGATATTCATAGCATTGGCATGTACATCCACAGCATATCCCAACAACGTTTCATACACATGTATAAAAAACTTATTTCTCTATTCATGGATATTTGCAAATAACCTATTAAGATACGTAGAATATGCTTTTAAAATACCGCATTACATTGTAAGTCCACTATATGTCCTAGGTATATACATTAATAAGCAACTTTACACATCTCGGCCGCAATTGAGTATATAATCTGTATATTGAGCAAACATAATACACAGATGACATAGTATGTCCCATGTATATCCTACGTATATTCTACATAAACCAACAATAAGTCTACTCTGTTCGTAAGTATATAATCTGTATATTGAGCAAACATGCCATGGGCAAACCCCGATTATATGGTATGTCCCATGTATATCTATCTATCTACCAATTCTACAGTCTGCTAACGCACATTTTGGGGCGGCCCGACTTTGGCGGACCGAAACGGGCGTTTCCCCACACCGGGGGCGGCCGACTCGGCGACGTTCACGACCGGAATTTATCTGGGATTTTGATAAAAAAATCGCGCCCCTCGCGCCCCGGGTTCCAACCCTTTTGACGAGGTTTTTCGAGTCGTGTCGAAAAAAAAAACGGAAACACGGCGCCGCGCTTCGGACGACGCTGCGCCGCGAGTACGTGCGCCACCCACTCGGCACGACCACCGGCGTGTGCGCAAAGAACGACGCAACAAACCCGCCATTTGACTTTTTCGACCATCTCTCTTCGTTTGGCCGTGGCGACGTGGTACGTTTCGATTTCGTGTTTTTTTCAAAACTCTTTCAAGTTCGACGGTGATTTCTGGGCGGGATTTTTTTTTTCATTTTTTTGTCTCTACGTCACCTCTCGAGGTGGGCATTTTTCTTTCGTGAAAATGGAAAATGCTCGAAAAATATGTCACGTGTTCTTAGGCTGGGCCAAATACAAAATTAACAGTTCCGAAATATTTTCAAAATTTTGGGTACACTCGAGAGCTTTGTTCCTTGGTGATTTTGAAAGCTCAAAGAAGGGCGCAAAAGAGGGTGGAAAAAATTGTCCAGGAATTTTGGTCCAAGGGCATAAAAAAAATAACAAACTCTGTCGTTTCTTTGTTGCTACTTTGAAATGTTCAAAAGTCGAATTTCAACGGTTCCACAAAAAACTTTTCGAGCTTTAACACCTTCGGGAGGGATGTATGTATAAGAACAACAAAAGTTTGGGTACCGGGAATCGAACCCGCCGTAACGGTACAATGTTGAATGCCGAACGGGACGTCGTATTTTTCTCGAGTTCCAACTTTAATGGCCCAAAATTCACGGTAATGTTTTTTTTACGAAAACCAAAATGGGGGCGTTGAACATCCGGGACCCTCCCCTACCAACGTAATACAACACACATTGTACATTGTTCTTTGGAGAGGCGATATTCCTCCGCCAACGAAACGACGTGTGCATATTTATTTTAAAAATTGAAATTTTGTTTCATTGGAACGTAAATAAAAAACGGGTCTAATCGGGCAAAAAAATACTTATGTTGACTATAAAATTCGTAAAAGAGTCGGGCAATACGAATAGACAAGTTTTAAGTCCTTATTTTCACCCCCAGTGGACGAAAAATAATTAAACGTTATTTTCACACATTATCTGGCATCGATTTCGGGCAAAAATGACAACTTTCACGAGTGTACCTCGTAGTAGCATTTTTTTGGGAAAACCAAAAATATTGCCGGCAAGCGCGGTACCTTAACCTACATTTTGATAACAAACACTTTGTGGTTTGTGATCATTCGCACGTGTTTTTTGCCTTCCGACCGATAATCACTGAAAGAATGTAATATTATTTTCTTTTACTGCATGCGGTTTTTGGAATGTCAAGAAACCGGCCCTATTTCGACTTTTATGTCCCTACCATGTTGCTAGTATGTATGTATGCGAGTTAAAGTGACGCGTGTTGAGTTGTGTAAGAGTGTTGGTGTGTCTATGTAGAGTGATTATTAGTTTGCGTGTTTGAGTGTGAATGCATAAGTGCATTAGGGTGTTGGTGTGTGTATATGTCTGTGAGTGGTGTGTTTTTTTAAGAGTGTAGTTTTAAGTGTTTGTGAGCGTGTGTGCATGTATCTTAGTATACAAGCAGTTTGTGTGTGAGAGAGTTGGAGCTGGAGGCTACGTGGAGGTAAGTATGTGTTGGGAGTGAGGGTGTGCGAAGGTATTATTATTTATAAGTTAGTTGTGTTTTAGTAGTGTTTATGGGGATTGTATGGAGTGTTTGCAAAGCAATCTGTGAATTTGAGCATGCGTGAGGATGTGTGGTGGAGTCTGCGTTTGGTGTTAGTGTTAAATTTGATGATATTTTAAAGTGTGTATTAGTGTGCCTGCATATTGTGTAGGTTTGAATAAATGTGTGCGTTTGTACTTCAAATCTCTGTAGATATGAGCATTTTTATTTGTATTTGTATTTATTTTTATTTTTAGAATTCATGTTTGACTATGAGTAGTGTGTGAGTGTGTATATAGGTTCAAATGGTGTATACTTGATATAAAGTTTATTTCATAATTTTTATGTTGGTTAATTTTGTTATAGTGATTTCAATGGGCGAGCACCACATTCAATTGATGTGATAGTGTGTTTTCTACGTAGGTGTTTTGGGTGTTTATATTAAGGGTATTTGGAAATATTTTGTCGATATGTCCAGTTTAGCATGTATATGTGACAGTGATCTAGTAATATTTTACTTTATTTTATTTTACAGTTGGTAACATTTTTTTTTGTTCTTCTGTGTGTTTGTGTGATTGCAGTGGATGCCAATGGTTTAGTGAAGAATTATTATGCCACGTGTTTCTACTTTCACTCGATATCACATTTTCGTGTTCTATTTTTTTTAAATTTTTTTATATAAGTGTACTTTTCGTTATTATTAAGTGATGTGATGTTATGTTTCTGCATTTATTATGTTATTTCATTTTCAAGTACTGTTAGTTCATGTGAGTGCTACTTGTGTATATGCAGCTAGTGTATTAAAACGGCAAGTTTGCGCGTATGTTTAATATATTTTTGGGATAAATGTTAATATGCCCGTCAAAGTTTTTGCAGTAGTCGACAGTTTTTATTTTTATTTAGTTAAAGCTTGGTTAAATTTTGTATGTGCATTTTGTGTGTACCGATGCATGTGATATTGTTGAGTTTGTAGGTTCATCATGGAATGTTCTAAGGGTATCCGTGTGAGAGTCTGATTATATAAGTATCAATGGCGTGAAAAGAATCGTTTTGATATTTTTACTATAATTTATATTTTGATCAGAGTAGTAGTAGTAGTGTGTGCACTTACTTATTAAGATATATTTTGAAAGTGTTCATGTTTTAAAAGTTATTGCGACAGATAATTGTTGTGTGTTAGTTATAATTCACATCCAGTGGCTTGTAAGTTTAACAGTTTTGTGAGTGCGTGTGTATGAGCTACAATATTTTATTAGGTTTTTGATGAGAGTGACCGGGTGTGTTTGAGTGTTTTAGAATTGATGCATTTATGAAGTGTATGGGTGTGCAATGGGTAATTGTATTATTTTTTCATGTTAGTAAATAAGTGCACGTTTGTTCGTTTGAGCGTTATATTTTACAAGTGTATTCGTTGGTGATTTTTTTTTGTGGTTATATTCTCTTTGTTATTACTACCAAAATAAAAGTATCGATAGTGTGTATATGTTTACTTCGAAGTTACTTCTATTGAGTTGGTATGTGTACATATATTTATTTTTTGTTACTTACAATAAAAATATTGATAGTGTGTATATGATGTACTTCGAAGTTTTCTTTTGAGTTGATATATAAATTTCATTTTTTATTTATTTAAATTTTTCTTTTCAATTATCAAATGACTGCAATGTATGTGCGTCAGTTGCTACGTTAACTATAGTATTTCATTTTCAAGTAGCTTAGCCCATGTGAGTGCTACTTATTTTTATAAAGCAAGTGTATTAAATAGTTTTGGGGGATAGATGCTAATATGTTCGTCAAAGTGATCAGTAGTCGACATTTTCTTTTTTTCATTGAGTTGAAGCTAATTAAAATTTGTATGTGCATGTTTGTGTGTATACCGATGCATGTGATATTGTTTGAGTTTGTAGGTTCATCATGGAATGTTTTAAGGGGTATCCGTGTGAGAGTCTGTTTATATAAGAGTTCATGCGTGAAAAGAATCGTATTAATATTCTTTATTATAAATTATACTTTGACTAGAGTAGTAGTACAAGTGTGCACTAACTTATTGAGAGTTTTTTTGCAGTGTGCATGTGTATGTGTGTGAGTGAATGTTGATGTATTTGTAAAGTGTGTGGGTGTGTGATGTGTGTAATAGTATTTTTCTTATTTCATGTTAGTAAGTAAGTGCACGCTTGTTTTTTTAAAATTCCTTATGAGTTTTTAAATACAGTATTTTTTCTGTCTTTTATTCCCTTTGTCATTGCATACTAAAACAAAAGTATTGATAGTGTATTACTTTTTTTTTTTTTTTTGAGTAGGTATGTATATAATTTATTTTTTTTCAAATTATTTTTTGTGTTATTCACGTGGTACCTTTTGTTAAGGAGGTATCCTATACGGTCGTGTTCATATGCGTACGGCACAAATAAACTAATGCGATGAGTTACAGTAACGCACCGAATTTGCGTACCGGCTTAATTCCGCATATTATAATCGCAGCGATCAGTTACTGTAACTCACCGAGTTTGCGTAACGGTAAAGAGGTACCACGTGAATAACACAAAAAATAATTTGAAAAAAAAAAAAATTATATACATACCTACTCAAAAAAAAAAAAAAAGTAATACACTATCAATACTTTTGTTTTAGTATGCAATGACAAAGGGAATAAAAGACAGAAAAAATACTGTATTTAAAAAAACTCATCAAAGGAATTCACAGGTCTTGTAAAAAAAAAAAAAAAAAAAACAAGCGTGCACTTACTTACTAACATGAAATAAGAAAAATACTATTACACACATCACACACCCACACACTTTACAAATACATCAACATTCACTCACACACATACACATGTTCACTGTCATCAACACCTAATAAAATATTGTAGCACATATAAAACCGCCCCCTCATAATTGTTAAACATACACACCACTGGATGTGAATTATAACTATGACACACAACAGTTATATTTCGCCACACATTTAAACATGCACACTGCAAAAATACTCTCATAAGTTTAGTGCACACTTGTACTACTACTCTAGTCAAAGTATAATTTTAATAAAGAATATTAATACGATTCTTTTCGCGCATGAACTCTTAATAATCAGACTCTCACACGGATACCCTTAAGAACATTCCATGATGAACCTACAAACTAAACAATATCACATGCATCGGTATACACAAAACATGCACATACAAATTTTAATTAGCTTCAACTCAATGAAAAAAAAGAAAATGTCGACTACTGATCACTTTGACAAACCCATATTAGCATCTATCCCCCAAAACTATTTTAATACACTTGCTTTATAAACATAAGTAGCACTCACATGGGCTAAAGCTACTTGAAATGAAATACTATAGTTAACGTAGCAACTGACGCACATACATTGCAGTTCATTTGATAATTGAAAAGAACATTTAAATAAATAAAAAATGAAATTATATATCAACTAAAAAGAAGTAACTTCGAAGTACATCATATACACACTATCAATATTTTTATTGTAAGTAACAAAAAATAAATATATGTACACATACCAACTCAATAGAAGTAACTTCGAAGTAAAACATATCCCACACTATCGATACTTTTATTTTGGTATGTAATAACAAAGAGAATATAACCACAAAAAAAAATCACCAAACGAATACACTTGTTAAAATATAACGCTCAAACGAACAAGCGTGCACTTATCTACTAACATGAAAAAATAATACAATTACCCATTGCCCCACCCATACACTTCATAAATGCATCAACTTCTAAACTCACACACACCCGGTCACTCTCATCAACACCTAATAAATATTGTAGCTCATACACACGCACTCACAAAACTGTTAAACTTACAAGCCACTGGATGTGAATTATAACTAACACACAACCAATTATCTGTCGCAATAACTTTAAAACATAAACACTACAAAATATATTCTTAATAAGTAAGTGCACACACTACTACTACTACTCTGATCAAAATATAAATTATAGTAAAAATATCAATACGATTCTTTTCACGCATTGATACTTATATAATCAACTCTCACACGGATACCCTTAAGAACATTCCATGATGAACCTACAAACTCAACAATATCACATGCATCGGTACACACAAAAATGCACATACAAAATTTAACCAAGCTTTAACTAAATAAAAAATAAAAAACTGTCGACTACTGCAACACTTTGACGGACATATTAACATTTATCCCCAAAACTATATTAAACTACGCGCAAACTTGCCGTTTTAATACACTAGCTGCATATACACAAGTAGCACCCCACATGAACTAACAGTACTTGAAAATGAAATAACATAATAAATGCAGAAACATAACATCACAGTCACTTAATAATAACGAAAAGTACACTTATATAAAAAAAATTTAATAAAAAAAGAACACGAAAAAGTGATATCGAGTGAACGTAGAAACACGTGGCATAAAATTCTTCACTATAACCATTGGCATCCACTGCAATCACACAAACACAAAAGAAGAACAAAATAAAATTTACCAACTGTAAAATAAAAAAAAGTAAAATATTACTAGATCACTGTCACATATACATGCTAAACATGGACATATCGACAAAATATTTCAAATACCCTTAATATAAACACCAAAACCCCCTACGTAGAAACACACTATCACATCAATATTGAAATGTGGTGCTCGCCCATTGAAATCACTATAACAAAATTAACCAACAGAAAAATTATGAAAAAAAACTTTATATCAAGTATACACCTTTTGAACCTATATACACACTCACACACTACACAGAGTCAAACATGAATTCTAAAAATAAAAATAAAAATAAATACAAATAAAAATGCTCATATCTACAGAGATTTGAAGTACAAACGCACACATTTATTCAAACCTACACAAAAATGCAGGCACACTAATACACACTAACATATCATCAATTCAACACTAACACCAAACGCAGATCCACCACACATCCTCACGCATGCTCAAATTCACAGATTTGCTTTTCAAACACTCCATACAATCACATAAACACTACTAAAACACAAACTAACTTATAAAAAATATATACCTTCGCACACCATCACTCCCAACACATACTTACCTCCAACGTAAACCTCCAGCTCAACTCTCTCACACACAAACTTGCTTGTATAAATAAGATACATGCACACACGCTCACAAACACTTAAACTACACTCTTAAAAAAACACACCACTCACAGACATATACACACACCAAAAACCCCAATGCACTTATGCATTCACACTCAAACACGCAAACTAATAATCACTCTACATAGACACACCAACACTCTTACACAACTCAACACGCGTCACTTTAACTCGCATACATACATACTACGCACACACACTATCGCAATTCACACTTACTTACACAAAGTATACACGTAAGTATAAACCTCAAGCAAAACCATGCACATAACACAAAACATTATAACACTGAACCCTTTCTTAAAAAAAAACAATCATTACTACACAACCCAGCACACACTCGCCAGATTGGCCAACACTCACACACACAAAGCATATTCACATCTAAACAAACTTACACTTGTGCATAATACACACACATACTAAAATAAATTTAAAAACTAAAATTTTTTTAATGTTTACACACCCCGCACTTCTCACAGACTACACTCAACACATGCACAGCCTAACACACACATTCACACACATAGAAAAAAATCTTTCTACATCAACACACTAACCCCTCCTGCACCACACAAACATTATTTATATAGTCACTATCACACACATATACATACATTACTTCGCACACACACTATCGCAGCTTCACACCTTACTTACACAGTGTATACACATAAGGATAAACCTCAAGCAAACACATGACACAACCTAGCACACACTCTGCCAGGCTGGCCAACACTCTCTCACACACAAAGCATATTCACATTTAAACAAACTTACACTTGTGCATAATACACACACACACATATACTAAAATAAATTATTAAAACTACTCTATATGTAAAATGTATACACACGCACATCTAACAGACATACAACCAACAAACACATACACAGCCTAACACACTTACACATTCACACTCAAACACACATAATAATAATCTTTCTTCGTCAACACACTAACCCTCCTGCACCACACACAACATTTATATAGGCACTATCACACACTTACATACATACAAAAAAAATAAAACATACTACGCACACAATGTACACACACATGGGCCTAAAACTAAAGCAAACACATGCACATAACACAAATACATTATAACACACTTACTTTAACACATTCATCACTACACAACCTAGCACACACCAAAACACACTACCAGACTAGCCTACACTCTCACAAATGTATACACTCGCACCTCTCACAGACATACACCCAACACATACACAGCCTAACACACTTACACATTCACACTCAAACATGCACACTATAGTCACTCACCAACACACTTACACTCTTACACAACACACAAAAATTTATAAGTCACTGTACACACATGTACATGAAAAAAAAATATATTAACACTACGCACACACACACACAACTTAACAATATACACACATGGCCTAAAACTTAAGCAAACACATGAACATAACACAAATACATTATAACACACTTACTTCAAACACATTCATCACTACACAACCTGCACACACTCTGCAGACTAGCCAACACTCGCTCACACACAAAGCATATTCACATTTAAACAAACCTTCACTTGTACATAATACACACACCACACATACTAAAATAAATTTAAAAACTAAACTTTTTTCAAATGTATACACACGCACTTCTCACAGACTACACTCAACACATGCACACACTTTCACATTCACACTCCAGCACACATAGAAATAAACTTTCTTCATCAACACACTAACCCTCTGCACCACAACACAACATTTATATAGTCACTATCACACACATGTACATACAAATAAAAAAAAACATACTACGCACACACTCTATCACAACTTTGACTTACTTACACAATGTACACACACATGGGCCTAAAACTTAAGCAAACACATGCACATAACACAAATACATTTTAACACACTTACTTTAACACATTCATCACTACACAACCTAGCACACACCAAAACACACCTACCAGACTAGCCAACACTCACAAATGTATACACTCGCACCTCTCACAGACATCACCCATCACATGCACAGCCCAACACACTTACACATTCACACTCACACACGCACACTGATAATCTTTCATCAAAACGCCAACCCCCCTGCACACACACAACATGTATACACTTTTCACGCACGTACACGTACACATACGTACAGACTAGCCATTACTCTATCACATTTTAAAAAAAGCAAAATAAGAAAAATTACCCCTCGACATAATATGTACACACATACAAACATACACACTTATACTTACAAATAAACTTGTACATGCAAAAATATATAGTCAAATTCACACTACTTTTTTCAATATATGCACACGCATTTCACACAGACGTACACATACACCCTATAGCACACTTACATTCCCCACTGCCTCTCATGTACACAGACAGCTCCCACTTAAAAATATACACACATTAAAACCCCTTCACGCCAACACACAAACAACACATACTCGCTTATTCTTACATAAACAACTTGCACACACACACACACCACCACACCCTTACACAATGTACGCCTTTAAACCCCAGCAAACACATACTTATACTGACGTATTAGCACACAGCCTCTCACGCACACATTACTCAAATAGGCATACAGATGCACACACTCCTAAAACACTTATTTAAACCCCATCTAGCATATACATACAACGATGTATGTACATAAAAACACCAACAAACATGCAACCTTTCCACACACTTATTCAAAAACCGAATTGTACATACGCATGCGCGCACACAACACTTTCCCCATACTTTCATACTCTTAGGGCTTATTCCCCACATTCTTACACTCAAAAAATGCATACACACCATCACTCCAACACATACACAACACTCAGTCTCACATAGGTTATACTACCACTATCAAAATTCACCCTCTTAATACGCATGCACACGCACACATAAGCTTGGACACACGCGGACAGATTTACTCACACATAATATACGCACAACTCACCTTACCTAGACACTCACCCCCACACAGCCTCCATTAAACTGAAAAATCAAGCACTCCCCATCACATATTCCCTCATCTCTCAAAGCACGCACACTCAAACAAGCTTACAGTCACACACCCCAAGCACAAAAAAAAAAAACTCATTGACAAACACACACAAAAAAAAACGAAATAAATAAAATCTACCCTTTAAACACCCACACACATTGAAAACTTAAAACAAAGTAACCAGACAAAATACAAAATCACTAAATATCAAACCTCCAACTGCAACTGCTTAAACTTATAAAATTGACATAAACAGTATACACTTAAACACAGTATACACACAAAGACATAAAAGAAACATGCACATACAGCACACACCAGGACTTGCTTTAAAGGGGAATAAGCACACTAGTACTAGAATGTTCTCGAACCATCTACACCTAGTTTATCAAGAGGCCTCCGAACCCACACTTACGGGTTGAAAAATATTATTATTATTAAATCAATGAAAACAATAAATCAATAAAATCAATTTAAAACCCTTAATAAAAAATCAATAAGTCAATGAAAGTATTTGCCCCTTTTCAGGTTAGCCAAGGCCTAAAATGCTCAAGCTTCCAGAACAATCCATAAAAAATCAATATTAGTTACTGCATCTACCACTGGAGAGCGCTAGTGCGCAAAAATCAATAATTATTAGTACACTAACTGGTCACTAGAGGGCGGGGCTAAATAGTAAATACCCTACCTTAGGGGCTGCACTGACCAGGGAGCCTCAGTCTCTGGCTAGCCACCGTCGGATGAACATCTCCGAGGGACTCGGGTAAATACTCTAGGAGTAGACTACGTACTTAGGGGCGTGGGGGATAATTAGACTAAAATTAATTATGTAAATTAGATAATTAATTAATTAAGTTATTAATTAGGTTAATTTAAATTATGCAAATGAGGGTCTAGGGTTTTCTAGAATTTTCAATGATGATATTATGCAAATTTATGCAAATGAGGCAATTAATTATGCTAATTAATTAATTATGCAAATGAGGGGGGCGTGGCTTCCAGAACATTCGATGACGTCATTATGCAAATTTATGCTAATTTATGCTAATGAGGGGAGGGGGGGATTATGCAAATGAGTCCCAGGGTGACTCCCATACTACTGTCATTTAACCTCATAGTAGCAATTTTTTGGGGAAAACCAAAAATATTGCCCGGCAAGCACGGCACCTTTACCTACATTATCATAGCAAACACTTTGTGATTTGTCAAATTCGAACGTATTTTTTCCTTCCGGCCGATAATCAATGTGTAATTGTTTAAATAATGTTATAATATTTCCATTTACTGCATGCTTTTTTTGAATGTCCTGAAACGGGCCCTATTTTGACTTTAAGGTCCCTTCCATGTTATAAAATTAATTAACTTGAAGTTAAACTTTATAATAAAAAATACTTAAAATCATGTTTCGAAAGTCCTTAGCGCCGAAACGGCACTTGAACTTGGTTTGTAAAACCAAGGCCAATAAAAAAACCGTAATTTTTCGTACGCATACAAATGAAAAACGTCATTTAACGGATATGCCTTCAACGATTCGATTACCTTTGAAGGCCTATAAAATACGTCAAAGAATCTGCGATTACGACTAACAACATCTCAACCCTTCGTTTTCAGATCCTAGAAGAAGAAAAAATAATTTTGAATATTTTCTTCAGTGTATTTTTGGCCGCAAATTTATACTGATCATAACATAAACTATTTTGTGCATTCGTTAGCTTGCAGCAGAAGAGAGAAACGCGTACATTTAAAGGAAATCTATTTTTAACTTTGAAGTGATGTAATTTGCCAGGCAGAGTGTGCATTCCAGTCGTCTATTCTGCACTATTTCCTTATCGCCTCGTAGACGGCGCGCGGGCATACACGTGTTGGAAAGTACTTAGGCCAAATGAATGCGTCTGGCTGCACTCGGCGCGGGTTCGACTCTCGGCGGTGCTGCTTTATCTTTCAACTCGCATTGTTGTGAAATTGATGTGTATGGTTAATAAATGTATGTGTCGTCGATTGGAGTACATCATTCATGTGGGACGTTTTGCGTTCATATATAAATAACATTTTAGTATTTTTATTTAATACAATCCAGAAAAAAAAGTAGTAATTTGTTTTCAACTTGAAGTTTAGTAAAACGCAGTGTGTTCGGCGGGAGGAGTTGTTTTCAGCAGAAGGTGGTGGGGGGGGGGGGGGATTTGTATTTCTATTACTTTCTGAAGCATTTTCGCGCATGTAACAAGTGCATCATGTAATGCTTAAAGAATGTTTTCTCATGTTTTATACTAAGCGAATTCCTTTTGGGTTGGGCGGGTGGGCAAAGAATACGGCGGGCGGAGTTGCTTGGAGCGGAATGTGGTTGGGGGGGGGGGGGGTTGTTTTTTCTGTTACTGTCTGAAGCATTTTCGCGCATCTTACAAGTGCATCATGATTGTAATGCTTAAAGAATTAATGTTTGATACTAGCGAATTCCTTTTGGGGTTTGCCTGGGGAAGGGGGGGGGGGGGAAATCATCACATTTAATTTTTAATTCAACAAGATGTATAAAAAGGGTATGCGTGCTAGACATTCATCAAGTCAAATTTTTCTTAAATGGACAATTTTGAGTACTTAGAATATAAATAAAAGTAATTAAAATTAAATTTTGCAATGTGGAACTCCCCACATATGCACCAGCAGCGAGGTTCATCTAGAAGAGTATGAAATTAAATAACAATATCATCACATTTAATTTTAATTTTACAATATGTATAAAAGGGTATGCGTGCTAGACATTCATCAGGTTAAATGTTTTTTTAATGAGCAATTTTGAGTAGTTAAAATATAAATATGTATTTCAAAATAAAAAAAAATAATTCTTACCTTTGTATTTAGCCCGTTTAATTAACGAACGAAAGTGGGTTTTAAATACATATCCGTAATGATCCAAATACTAGGCCTACATCTATTTGAATATTTTATAAAAGTTATAAAAATGTCATTAACCCCAACAAGGTGGACTAGTAGCATTTGGAAAATCATGAGAGCGATTGCAATTAGAATGTTCCATCTACAGTTATTGTCATTGCAGAGACTGAAATTAAAACCAGAAATCACTATCGATTTGCCAAAACAGACAGCAGTAAAGTTCGCCAAGTGAGTACGTAATGTATATTTTTGTATATCAGGATGCAAGATTTAAACTTTAAATCAATTTTATATTTGCATTTTTCTGCATCAGACGAAAATGTTAATCCTAACACGTGAATCCAACCGGACATAGATGATTGACATGGAATGATCTAGAAAAATGCACGAAGACTCCCTCAAGTCCTTCGGATGGGCGAGAGCGCGGGACAAAGCTCTTACAACTTTCAAGAAGCGTGGCTTAGGTTGGCCGGCCAGATGCGTACTGCGTTAGAGCATCCGCCAAGGTCAGAACACTTACGTCGTACTGGCGAGGACTGAACATTGACGTCATGAACCAGCCACCTAATTGCCTCGACCAGCATCGTCGCATATCACTCACAGATCGGTGATAGTACTGCGTATGAAAAAGTCGTGTTACAATGTACGTAATGTGGTAGCACTCATGTGGGTGCTTGAGGTTTTGGGAAAAAAAAGGGGTTTTGCCTTATGATCACAACGAGGCTATCAAGGGGAATTCGACCAGAAGGATAATTGCATTTAATAATATACCATGGGCAATGTCCACGGTGTCGAAATGTAACAAAATTTTGAACCTGTATTTCTATTATTGTCGGAAACTTAGAACTTCACAAGATCTACAGAAGGGTATGCGTGCTAGACATTCACCAGGTCAAAAAGTTTTTAAAGGGGCAATTTTTAGTAGTTAAAATATAAATAAATGTAAATAAATATTAAATTTTGAGATGATTTTATTTTATATAAATCAATGAACCACTACAGGGGTCGGGTTACGATCAAGGGGCAATCGAGGACATGAACCACTGTTGAGGGCAATCCCAGACTATTTTTGTGGGGAGGAGGGGGAGGGGGGAATGTAAAGTCGAGATTTTCAATACCTAAACCTTTATTATTTGGTGAAATGTATTACTTTTTACGGTTTTCACGTCACAGGGCCGCGTCCAAGGCATCTGATTTTCGAGAACTGTTTTGACTAGACACCGCAATGACACAGGTTTTGGGGGGGAGGGGGTTTTTGAAATGGAAATTAATACATTTGATCAGTATCTTCAAGCCTTTTGCAGAAACAATGTTTAATACCAGTATTTCCGTCGTGATGGGTCATGATGAGGAGATATGAAGAACGGGGGAGGGGGAGGGTTTGGGGGGTGTGTGTGTTAAGTCGAGTTTTCAATCCATAAAACCTTGAATTTTTGGTGAAATTTATTAACATTTTTCGGTTTTGTTCTTTCCAATTACGTCACAGGGCCGCTGCGGCCCAAGGCATCCAGGCATCTGATTTTCGGGACTGTTTTGACTAGACGTAAAAAGACACAGTTTTTTTTTTTTTTGGGGGGGGGGATTTTGGAAATGGAAATTAATACTTTTCATCAATATTTTCAACCCTTTTGCGGAAGCTATGTTTAATACCAGTATTCCGTCGTGATGGCCATGATGAGGGGTTATGAAGGGGGGTGAGGGGGGAGGGTGTAAAGTCGAGTTTTCAATAATTAACCTGGAATATTTGGTGAAATTTTATTAGTTTTTCGGCTTTGCAATTTCCAATTACATCAGGGCCGCGTCCAGGGCATTTGATTTTCGAGGACTTTTTGACTAGACGCCACAATGAAACACTTTCATTGGAAGGGGGGAGGGGGCAGGGGGGGGGAGATTTTGGAAATGAAAATTAATAAATTTGATAAATATCTTCGAGCCATTTCATTTTGTGGCGATACCAATGGCGTAAAAAAAAAGCGCCCCGGAAAAAACTGTTGCCCCGGATTTTCAAAAAATGCACAGTATGTCCGATATGGTCCATCTCGGGCTCTGCGGATCCGCGCAGACGAGGCGAAGATTTAGACGTACGCAAAAGTAGCCCAACCGCAAGGTCTTTAGTAGCTCGGGGCATTTTTCGTCCGATCGGCTCCATCTTGGGCTCTATGGAACCGGGCGGTCAAGCCAAACATAAAGCGTCCCGGAAAATTTTGCGTCCCGGAAATTTACAAAAGGCGTAAAAACTACTTGATTTCGAATTTTTTTTTCACGGTTTTTTTGGTGGAGGGCAGGGTTTTGAAAGTGTACCGGAAAACAAATTTGTCCCAAGTATTCTTTATGAACGACAAACGTGAACCGCAAAGTACCGTATCGCGGCGGTACGCGGGCCGATTCTCGAGTTGTCGCGTCAACGGGGTTTTTCAAACTACGAGGTTTTCCAAGTACGAGGTTTTCACGCCCTCCGCGTAGCGGCTTTCAAGCCGCGCGTCAGCGCGACGTATCGTATGTATCGTATCGTATCGTATCGTATCGTATCGTAATCGTATCGTATCGTATCGTATCGTATGGTATCGTATGGGTATCTATCGTATCGTATCGTATCGTATCGTATTTGTATTCGTTTATTTTCTTTATTTTTTTTCGTATCGTACATATACTGAGTCTGCTAACCCCACTTTTCGGGGGGGCCCCGACTTTGGCCCCCCGAAACGGGCTTTTCTCCACACCGGGGGCGGCCGACTCGGCAACGTTCGCGACCGGAATTTATCTGAGATTTTGATAAAAAATACGTCCCCCCCCTCGCCCCCCGGGTTCCACTTCTTTTGACGAGGTTTTTCGAGTCGTGTCGAAAAAAACGGAAACACGGCGCCGCGCTTCGGAGGGACGCTGCGCCGTGAGTACGTGCGCCACCCACTCGGCACGACCACCGGCGTGTGCGCAAAGAACGACGCAACAAACCCGCCATTTGACCTTTTCCCCATCTCTCTTCTTTTGGCCGTGGGCGACGTGGTACATTTCGATTTTTGCTTTTTTTCAAAAAAGTTACCTCGATGTTCCAGGATTTTTGGGCCGGGGAAATTTTTTTAAAAAATTTCTTGCCACGTCACCCTCTGAATGTGGGCATTTTGCACATCCCCCAATTTTTGCGGTAGAAAAAAATGTCACGGGTTCTTATTTTTGGCACTTCAATTTCTCCCCTTTTCCGATTTTTTCAAAAATTTTCGGTAGGCTCTAGAGCTTTGTTCTTTGGTGATTTTGAAAGTTTAAAAGGAGAACGCACAAGAGGGTGGGAAAAATTGACCCGGAAATTTCTTTAAAAGAAACTCGAAAAAAAATTACGAAAATTAAAAAAAAAACTTTGTATTTACACCTTGCCAGTTGGAAATGTTCAAAATTCAAATTTTAACGGTTCTAAAAAAAAAATCGAACTTTAACACCTGGGAGGGATGTATATATAAGGGATACAATAGTTGGGTACCGGGAATCGAACCCGTCGTGACGGTACAATGTTTGAATGCGGTGCGTGACGTCCGTTTGGCAGTCTACTTCCACCTTGAGGGGGCCAAAATTCACAGTAAATATTTTTTTACGAAAACCCTCAATGGAATGGCCCCCTGTACGGGACAATCCCCTACCAATGTGTTAAAAAACACACTTGGTACTTTGTTACTTAGGGAGGTGTTGGAAAACCGCAAAAAATATCGGGTTGTACTTATTTATTTTAAAAATTTTAAATTTTGTTTTAATGCAACACAATTCAAAAACGGGTCCAATCGGGTTCAAAAAAAAACATGTTGAACTATGAAAATCGTTTCAAGAGTCGGGCAATACGATTAGACTAGTTTTAGCTCTTCGTTTTTACCCCCAGTGGGCGAAAAAAAATAAATCGGAAATGAATTTTCACGCATTATCTGGCATCGATTTCCCCCCAAAAATGCCCACTTTAACGATTTGTCCCTCAAAGTAGCATTTTTTGGGGAAAACCAAAAATATTGCCCGGAAAGCACGGGTCCTGTACCTTCCGAACGATAATCACTGTGTATTTGTGAAATAATTTTTTTATTATTTTCTTCTATTGCATGCTTTTCGTGAATGCCCTGAAAACGGGCCCTATTTCGACTTTTATGTCCCTACCATGTTTGGCTAATTAATTAACATGAAAAGATCAAACTTTATTCCAAAATTTATTTTGACTCACTTTTCAAAGGTCCTGAGCGCCGAAATGGCATTTTAAAATTAATTTGTAATTCAAAAACACAAATAATTATCATTTAACATTTTGCATGCTCACAGTGTTCTAGTAATACTGAGACGAGAGAAAATTGCAGCAAAATCTATTATATCTCAAGTGTTGTAAAGAACATGTGCATTGTGCAATGTTTGCCGAATTTTAAAAAGAGGCTCTGAAAGGGGTACTACCCAATTCAAGCAATCAATTCAATACAATATTCACCTGAACAAGGTTCATGTGGAAGATAATGACATTTTAAAAAATACAAAACGACACACATAGGTACATGAACTTGACAAGATCTACAAAAGCGTATGCGTGCTAGACATTCACTAGGTCAAAGGGTTTTTAAAGGGGCAATTTTGAGTAATTAAAATATAAATACTTAACGTAAATAAAATTAAATTTTGAAATGATTTAATTTATATAAATCAATGAACCACTACAGGGGTCGGGTTATGATAAAGGGACAATCGAGGACATGAACCACTCTTGAGGGCAAACCCCAGACTTTTTTTGGTGGTTAGGAGGGGGAGGGGGAATGTAAAAGTCGAGTTTTCAATACTTAAAACATTTAATATTTGGTGAAATGTATTAACTTTCTTCGTTTTTTACGTCACAGGGCCGCGTCCAAGGCATCCGAATTTCGAGGACTGTTTTGACTAAACGCCACAAGACACATTTTGGGGGGGGGGGGGGGGAGAGGGGAGTTTGGAACTGGAATTAATACATTTGATCAATATTTTCAAGCTTTTTGGCAAAATTATGTTCAATACCAGTATTTCCGTCGTGATGGGCCAAGATGAGGGGTTATGAACAAAGTGGGTTGGGAAAAGGGGGGGGGAGGGGGGAGTAAAGTCGACTTTTCCATACATAAACCTTAAATATTTGGTGAAATTTATAAAATTTTTTTCAGTTTTGTTTTTTCAAATTATGTCACAGGGCTGCGTGCAAGGCATCTGATTTCGAGGACTGTTTTGGCTAGACGCCGCAATTACACAGTTTAGTGGGGGGAGAGGGGGTGATTTTGGGAAATGGAAATCAATATCTTCTAGCCCTTTTGCATAAAAAATGTTAAATACCAGTATTTCCGTCGTGATGGGCCATGATGAAGGAATGTGAAAGAGGGTACGTGACGTGAAGGGGTGGGGGTGGGGGGGTGTAAAGTCGAGTCGTGTTTACAATACATAAACATTGAATATTTAATGAAATTTATTAACTTTTTCGGTTTTGCTCATCTCAAATACGTCACAGGGCCGCGTCCAAGGCATCCGAGTTTAGAGAACTGTTTTGCCTAGACTGCGCAATGACATAGTTTTGGCGGGGGTTGGGGAGCTGCCCCCCCAGAACAAAATAAGGTACAAACAAACAAACACGACAGGGACTGCAGGACGGCTAAAAGAGTAATGATTTTTTAAATTTTTTTTTAACTAGGAAATTGACGTGTTTTGACCCAGGGCTACCGTCACCCTTTTTGGGGTGCCAAAGGGGAATTTTGGATTTGAAATTTTTTCATTTTAAGTTTTTCGCCGAACCGAACACGTCAGCGGGCCGGGTCCAAAAACGTAGTCAGGATCTGTCAAATTATAGACGTGTGCAAAAAATTTCTTTGGATTTCTCAAAAAAGTGGTTGGTCATTTTGGTGATCCAAAAAACATTTCTTTTCGTCATTGCTCGGGCAGTTCTTCTCCGATCTGGGCCATCTGGGGCTTTACGGAACCGGACTGACGAGGCTAATTTTTGCGTTTCCCGGAAAAGCGTCCCGGAAAATTCGGCTCCCGGAAAAACCCGGAAAAAGTACAAAAGTTGTGTGATTTGCAAAATTCTTTATCCACAATGTTTCGGAGGTCGGGAAATGAGTCCGTAAGTGTTTCGAAAAATCGTAAGTCATTTTGGGAAATCCAAAAAACATACTTTTTGTGAATAACTTTTCCAATTGTTGTCCGATCTCCGCCATCCCGGACACTACGGAACCAGACGTCAGATGCCGACATTTGGCGTCCCGGAAAAAGCGTCCTGGGAAATTCGGCGTCCCGGAAAAAAAACCCGGAAAAAAAGTACAAAAGTTGTCTGATTTGCAAAATTCTTTATACACAATGTTTCGGAGGTCGAAGCAAGTCCGTAAGTGTTTCGAAAAAATCGTGAATCATTTTTGGGAAATCCCAGAAAAAACATTACTTTTGTGAATAACTTTTGCAATTGTTGTCCGATCTCCGCCATCCCGAACACTACGGAACCGGACGTTAGACGCCGACATTTTGGCGTCCCGGAAAAGCGTCCAAGGAAATTGGGCGGGCCCGGAAAAACCCGTAAAAATACCAAGTGGTACCAAAATCAAAAAAAAGTTTTTTAACAAGGGTTTAAGAGTACAAGGCGAGTCCGAAAAACGTCGTTTCAAAATCGTACGTCAATTTTGGTAAATCCAATAAAAAAAAACTTTTCTCAACAACTCGGGCAATTGTGAGGGGGGGGGGGGATTTAGGAAATGGGAATTTATACATTTTATCAACATCTTCCAGCTTTTTGTTGTCCCGGAATTTGTAAAAAAACGACACGAGTGACAACAAAACCATCTCTAATAATAGCTTTTTTACTACGTGTTTATTCTAAATGAACTGGAGTGGAACGGACCTAATTCAAACTTTTACTTTAAAGCAATGTTGGGATTTTTATTTTAATATAAAAGGACAGTTATTGTCATAGGTGAGAATTAAAAGTTACGAATACTTTAATGTAGTGAACCTCGCCGAGGGGTACAAAGCATGATTGAATATTCAAATCAGCCCCATAGGGAAATGTAAAATATATCATGGCATTTCCCAAGGATTTTCTAGCAACACGGGGAGTCCCCCACGTCCTTCGTTCCGGGCGAGAACACAGCTGTAGCTAGCAGCATGACATTGGCTGGCCGCTGATGCGAGTGGAGCCATCAACGAAGGTCAGGAGCACACAGACACGTGCAGGCTAACAAAGTTACGTCATCAATGTATAGAACTGCGTATGGAAATGACGTGTTACCAACATAGTGGCCTGGGTGGGTTTAGTGCATGAGCACAAATGCAGATACTGTTTAGACGCCAGGGAATTTTCGAACAGGAAAATAATGCAGACCCAAAGGTGAACTAAATAAATCGTCACATTTTTTTATAAATTGACAACTATAAAAGGGTATGCCTGCTTGACATTCACCATTTAATACTGGTCATATGTTTATAAAAATGGACTATTATGAGTTGTTTTAAAATATAAAAAAGAATGTAATGCTCTAAAATAAAACAATTAATTTTGTTTTATATTTCAAGATATTTGGTTGGTCATATTGGGGAAAACATTGGGCAGTGGCAGGCTTTTGGGGAGGAGGGGGGGGGGGGGGGCAAGTCGATTTTTTTGTTCTGGGAAATACAAGGGTTTAGCTTCAACGAACACAATGAGGGAATCGAGAGGACAATATTGGTGAAGGGTTTTCAGGGGGGGGGGGGGGGGGGGAAGTTCGATTTTTATAATATCTAAACCTTGATTATTCACTGAAATTTATTAATTTTTTTCGGTACGAATCAAAAATTTGAGAACTGTTTTGACGGACAAGCAATTACACTGTTAAGAAGGGAAGGGGGGGATTTTGGAAATGGAAATCAAGACATTTGAATAATATCTTCAAGCCATTTCATTTTAGGGCGATTCCAATGGCGTCCCGAGGGCCACATCAGGGATTAAGGCCCAAATAATAAATTAAAGGTTTTTAATTTTCGGAAAATACCCCAAAAAATTGTTTCGCGGGACCTTTACCAACATTTTCACAACTTCCACTTTGTAGTTTTTATGGAATCAATACAGAAAAATTATAAATCCATCTAAGTAGGGTATCGGGAAACCCCGGTCTCCAGATTGCCAGGTTGAGTGATTTCCCCCTAAGCTATCGAGACATCCGCATATACGACAGGCAATCGGGGACCTAGGTTCGATACCTGCTGAGATTTTTGTCCCGAAAGTATCCCGGAAAATTGTTGGTCATTTTTGGGAAATCCAAAAAACATTTCTTTTCTTAATAACTCAGGCAATTCTTCTCTGATTTGGGGGTATTTGGACACTACGGGACCGGGCAGACGAGGCGTATTTTTGGACGTACCTTACCGGAAAACGTCTCGGAAAAACCGTTGTCCCGGATTTTCGTGAAATGCTCTGTATGTCCGATCTGGTCTATCTCGGACTCTGCGGATCCGCGCGGACAAGGTGAAAATTCTGACGTACCGGAAATGCGTCCCGGAAAAAAACCCAAAGTCCCGGGTTTTTAAGAAAGGCGCAATAAATTTTACGACCGGATCTATTTTTTGGAACTCTACACAATCGGGCGTATGCGGCTAACATTTAGACGTACCCGAAAGTTGCCCAACCACCAGGCCTTTCGTAGCTCGGGCATTGTTCGTACGATCGGGTCCTCTTGGCCTCTATGAAATCGGTCGGACAAGGCAAAACAGTTTTCGTTCCCGAAAAGCGTCCGTAAACTTTGACGTACCGGAAAAATTTTCAAAAAGACGTATAAACTACCTTATTTCGAAAAAAAAATTCAGGGTATTTTTGGGCGGAGGGCAGGGTTCAACGGAATATCGTAAGTGTACCGGAAAATAAATCTGTCCCGAGTCTTCGGAAAAAAAACGACAAACTTGAAAACCCCCAAAGTACCGTATCGCGGGGGTACGCGGGGCCCATTTTCGAGTTTGTAGCGTCAACGAGGTTTTCAAAGTACGAGATTTTTCCCAAATACGAGGTTTTCCATTCGCTCCGCGCAGCGGCTTTCAAGCCGCGCGTGAGCGGACTTGTCTATACTAATAGTCTGAATAACACGATCTCGGCGCGGAAAACAATTTTTTTTTTTTGGGTTCACGGTTGCCGCGCCCAAAGTGGGCGTCGCACCCGAACGTCGACGGTACCGGTGCGTTTCGGAATCTTTTCCGGGTACAGGCACCGCCAAGGGGGTTTTTGGAACCGCTCGCATACTTTGGCCTTGGCGACGATGAACATTTTGGCTCGCGTGCCGATTTGGGGAGAGCACTTATTTAGCGGGCGAGAAAAAAATGAAAAAAAAAATCATAATTTTTTATTCGTCTTCCCACGCGTGGACTTTCCAATACGCACCCGAACCGTCGAGGGCATGATTTCGAAACGACCCTTTTTCTTATTTTTGGACATTGTTTGGAATTTTCCGTTTCAAATTTTCTAAAAATTCTAGATACGCGGTAGAGCCCCGAGGTTTGTCAATTCCGAATGTTTTTTTACGATAGGCGCAGTAATCGACCGATCAGGTACATCTCGGGCTCTGCGGATCCGCGCGGACGAGGCAAAGATTTAAACGTACCAAAAAATGCGACCCGGAAAACCCCATGCCCCGGATTTTTACGAAAGGCGCAAAAATTGTACGACCAGGTCCATTTTGGGCTCCACGGAACCGGGCGTTCGAGGACCCATATTTTGACGTACCAGAAAAGCGCCCCGGAAAAATTACGTTCCGGATTTTTACAAATGGCACAATTATTGTCCGATTGGGTCCATCTCGGACTCTACGGAACCGCACGGATGAGATACCCTAAAGTTGCCCGACCGCGAGGCCATTAGTAGCTCGGGCATTTTTCGTCGATTGGCTCCATCTAAGGCTCTATTGAACCAAGGGGACAAGACAAAAATTTCTCGTACCACAAAAAGCTCCCGGAAAATTTGTCGTCCCGGTAATTTAAAATTTGCGTAATAATCAACTGATTTCGTAAAAAATTCCACGTTACTTCGGAGCGGAGGGCAGGGTCCGGCGACGAACCGAAAGTGTGCCGGAAAAACAAATTTCGCCAAAGTCTTCGGATTAACGACAAACGTGACCCCCAAACTACCGCATCGCGGGCCCTACGTAGGCCGAAATTTTTGAGTTTGTCGCTGCAACGAGGTTTTCAAACTACGAGGAATTCCAGGTACGAGGTTTTCCAAGCCCTCCGCGCAGCGGCTTTCAAGCGGCGCGCAAGCGCGACTTGTACTACGCATATTCTACATAAACCAACAATAAGTTTACTCCGTTCGTAAGTATATATTCTGTATATTGTGGAAACATGCCATGGACATACTCAGATTATATTGTATGTCCCATGTTTATCCTGCATATATTCTACATAAACCAACATTCAGTCTACTCCGTTCGAAAGTATATATACTCTGTATATTGAGCAAACATTCCATGAACATACTCCGGTTATATGGTATGTCCCATGTATTTCCTGCGTATATTCTCTATAAACCTAGATTTAGTCTACTCCGTTCGTAAGTATGTAATTTTCTGAATATACAGCGTACATGCCATGATCATACACATATTCACCTATTGTGGTTTTCAAAACGCGGTCTAGCGGCGTTGTGTAGAAGCATGTACATAATTTCTATTAAAAACCATGAATCTTAGATAATTGATCATTTAGAAGTATTTGCTTACATTCAAATTATGCATCATGTATGCGCACATACTTTTAATTGATAAGAAAGTGAAATATTTTGCAAATACAATCTCTACATGTGCGCAACCAAGTTAGCATTCCGCCATGGCTCCGGAGCTTGCTTTATTCATATTCTCGGGTAGTTTCTGTTTAGAGTATAACACTTTCAGGTCGAGGCTCTTCCATTGCACTTCGGTGGAGCTGAAATCTACCCTTAACCAACTTAAATATTGGATTGCTCAGGATACCCGCTGTTTAATTACGTTACTTAATTACTTCTTACAAAAAAAAATCGAATTTTCACCAGTTGATGGTCGGCATATTATGTAAATCGTGGATATATTCGTATATTGTCCGTACATCAAATGAACATCCATGTGATATTCCCGCACATCCTGTGAATGTCCATTGAATTATATACGATTTTAAATTACATATCCATCGGTCGTGTTGTTACCTACAATATACCTACAATATAATGCACGTATTTGTATACCTATGGATGTCGTACGAATGTACCAAGGATATTCACGAAATGCATGTATGAATCGTGGATATAGTCGTATATTGTTCGTACATTGATGGATATCCAGAATGATGTACATAGTATGTCTGCGGGACGTACCACGCACATCAAATAAACGCCAATGATATATTCCCGTACATCCACTGTACATCCTGTGGATGTGCATAGAATTTGTATTTATAAATTATATATCCCTCGATTGTTGTAGATACCAACAATGTACCTACAATGTAATATGTATATCTATATACCTATGGATGTTGAAAGAATGTACCAAGGATATTCAAGAATTGCACATACGAAACGTGGGTATTGATGGTACATTCAGAGAATATACAGAAGAATATATCTGGGAGGTCCACAGTAGATGAATATCGTGACATTTGCACATTCGCCGGACATGCCATTGACATAAAAATGCTGGTATATAGTATATCCCTGGAAATATACACATTTTATTCATGGATATTGATAGGATATTCGTGAGATATGTGTGTGCTGTGTGGGAAGGTAGGGGGAAGAAAAGTAATGTAATCGGGTACTCAACACATGGCTCACTCACTCGTTTAACAACGACTTTGGCGTTTCCCTAGTAGTAGGCCTCTATCCAACCAAATACAAAAATTTGTAAAAAAAAAACGGCAGCCAAGCTCCCTTCAAAGTCTTCGGCTGTGAATGCTGTGAGATATAGAAGTTGAGCCAAGCTTTTTATTCTTTCTCCAGTTTCGCTGAAATAGTAAGATCATTTCGCTGTTGAGAGCGCCAACCAACGATTTGTGTAAAAAG
>JAMZAV010006141.1:0-39537 GCA_024449915.1 Sweltsa coloradensis
GGTACATGGCATTCGTTGTGAAGCGGCCATTCGTGTGTCGAGATTGAAACAATAAACCTTACTTATTATTTGCGTAGAGTTGTACGTTATATTATTTGTCAGCATGCCGAAAGCAAGACCATCACCAGCGCACCACTAGAGTTCATCAGGTCAGTCTCAGGGCGATCGGCTTAACCGATTGGAGACAGCGCTAGCAGGTTTCGCTGTTTTACTTGCTACACTCGCAGAATGTGTAGACACTCTCGAGCAACGTGCAGGTTTTTCGGGAGCTGCGATGCCGCCGATGCATGGACGCAGAGTTCCTGTTGGTGTGGTGGAGATGTGTCCCATTGGGGACTTGTTACATGACGACGACACTGTCAGGGTTAATTTCCCGACGACGAGCACATGGTCGGTGCGGAGGTTGACAGTAAGGGGCGGAGGAACCTGTCTAGATTGGAAGGCCAAGGATTCGGATACAACGATGAGAATCGGCAGAGGACGGCGCGAGGAATGGTTGACCTTGCCATGGAGGACACCATGGAGAGTGATGGCGACGTTAGTCCTGGAAAGATTGTATGCCCAGAAGAGGAATATGGGATTCAATTATCACCTGACTTGGTCGCAAATTCCAACTCGCAACCTTCTCGTGGTTTGGCCCGTGATTAGGGGAGTTTTTCTCCCTGAAACTAATGGCGAGCTCTGGGTCGTCGTCGGGGATTTTTTCCCTTCCCTTTTGACTACCTCCCCGACGGCGACGACAATGACAACACGGACGGATGATGACACAGACGGAGACGACCACGACGTGGGGGAACCCCTGCCCTCCCCATACGCTTGTGGCTGGTTCTGACCAGCACAGGCCTGTCCACCCCACGTCCCCCAGCGTTACCCCTTACGTCCCTCCCTTCGTCTGGATTAGCCAAGTTGCATAAATATGAGACTTAAAGCAATATCCTGTCCTATAGTATCTCAAACTGAAGCCAGGGAGAGTGATGTGCAGGTGGATGTAAGCTGGGATGATGTTGGCGTTCCAGGAGTGTTCCATGAAGAGATTATTGATGGAAATGACCGCCTGGATCTGGCGAGCGAGCTCGATGAGGTCTTGGAGGGGATGGTTAGTGCGACCCCAAGGAACACCAATGAAAGAGGGGACGCCTATAACACGGTTGAAAAGTGCGAGGACGTTGCCCGCGCAGGGAGAGTGGATTCAGAGGGCTCTCATCGGAGGCATGAGCCGGCTGAAGTGAGTAGAGAGGACCGTGATGAGAGCGTGGGTGACAGGTTTGACTGTGCTAGTGCGGATTGTGTGGGTGACAGCTGCGTGTTGTCGTGTGGACAAGTGCAGGTGCAGCTGGCACACAATTCCGAGTTTCTTTGAGTGTGTGTTGGGGTCCAACATCTTGAACTACCCTTTATCGTTGATAGCTGCGATCTATCTATGGGTTAATAGCCCTGCTATCGGGAGCGTTGGGCTTGTGGGGATACCTGATACCATTCCGGTTGATATCGAACCTGACGTGGACCTGACGTTACTTATGCCTTGATACGCGTGTCGCAGATAAAATAAGCGACATCGAGATATCTGTAATTGATAAACGGGTGATTGCCGATATTTGTTGAGGGAAAGGAAGGTTTGTTAGACAGGCCTGGATGTGCACAATATGATTGTGTTCATGAGACCCACATGAGTGACCAGCAACCGTGTGTACAACAGTCTTACCACTTTCCAAACGAGCGGCCGTCGACAAACAGATCGAGAGTATGGTTACCATGGGTGTTATAAAACACCAACCTTCAGCTTACTCCAATTCTTTAGTCACAGTCTTTAAGAAGGATGGGTAGCCTATCTGTTTGGATGCAAGAAATTTGTTTATTTTGTGCCCTTAAGGCTAATAAAAGTGTACGAGTTATATATCACACGTTTTTGGGACTTTTATGACAGTACTTGTGAGAAAATATATGAAATTCGGACTAAGTCCAATTAACTATCATTTTGGGAGGATATGTGCTGTCCCATAGGTGCTTTCCTTGGTTCTCTTTACTGTCTAGGTTAAAATATTCATTCTATGTCACTGTCTCACTCAAAGATTCTGGGGTTTCCTTTCTACTAATTCATAGTTCATAATTCTCATAGATGCTAATTGCTGTTTCGATTTGATTTCATTCTTTGTATTTGTTCCATAATTTTGTTATAACCTGTTCCCTGTTTTTGTATTTACATGGTAGGCCTATATGTGTTTCATGAGGGCTGTGCTTATTGAGATTTGTTTGGCTGTGAATGTTATGATTTTGTTTATGTGATTGTTAGAGAGAGAGAAGTGAAGGTTTTGTGGTTGTGAAGGAAATTGTTTGCTGGGAGACGAGATTCGATCTACGGATCTGAAAATGTGCAGACATACGTGTTTGATTTTGATTTTAAATGAAATTATTCTGTGTTTAATAAACTTGTTTCTTATAAATCGGAGCCAACCAAGTCCAACTCGCAACCTTTTCGTGGTTTGGCCAGTAAGTGGTAGAGCTTCACTTCCTGAAACTAATGCGAGCTCTGGGTCGTCGTCGGGGAACTTTTGCATTCCCTTTCATTCCCTCCCCGACGGCGACGACAATGACAACACGGACGGATGATGACACAGACGGAGACGACCTCGACGTGGGGGAACCCAAAGTTTCTTAATATGTCATCTTTTTACACCAATGCCCGCAGTATTTCCGGTGACAAGTTGCGTGACTTTAATCAATATTTCTTGGACAATTCCGAGTTCGATATCATATGTGTGTCTGAGACGTGGTTGTACTCTGGCGTCCTTGAAAGCGAGGTCTTAGAGGAATCTCAATATAGTGTGTACAGGCGAGATAGACCCTTGAGACGTGGGGGAGGCGTATTGACAGCTGTTTCTAAGAAGTACCAATCCCGAGGTCGTCATGACCTTGAACAGGAATCGCTAGAGGCAGTCTGGGTTGAGATTAAGCTAACTCTGTCATCCAGCTGTTATGTTGCTACTGTTTACATACCGTCGCCTTCTCTGGAGGATGTCAGCGCTCTCAATGAGTCATTACAACGTGTACAATCGGAGATGAGACCGGCGGACTACCTTATGTTATGTGGGGATTTCAATCTGCCACGATTGGTGTGGGGTAAAGATCAACCAGGCAGCTTGGACCTTGATGTCTCATCACCTGCGACATTGTCGGCTATTGAACTTTCATTCATCTCCATGCTTGCCGAATGCAATCTCATCCAAACTAACTCTCTACCAACGCGTAACAACAAATATTTGGATCTTGTTTTAGTCAACAGCTGTGATTTTATAGCTGATATTCAGTTAACAGAACCTCCAGTTAAATCTGACCACGTTTCATTACATCTTTATCTCTCATTTCCGAAAATCAACTTGGTCTCACCACGTGCGCCCATTAATGTTACAAACTTCTCTAAATATAATTGGCCCAGAGCGAACACTGTTGATATTTGTGAGGCGCTAAATAGACGTCAATGGTTTATGTTGGGTAATGTAGATGACCCTGACATTCAGTGTGATTTGTTTTACGGCATGTTAGCGTCTGCCTTTGACGAGTCAGTGCCACTTCGTTCATCTAAGGGTAGTGGTAAATACCCAACCTGGTATTCAACCTGCTACCATTCATGCACTTAAGTGTAAAAATCGTTCTCATAATCAATGGGTGAGAGATAAACAATATAATAAGCGAGTGGAATACGAGGCGAAAAGATCAATCTTCCACAATATGCGTGACACAGATTACAAACGTTACCTGAACAAGATGGAGTCTGACATTATAAGTAATCCGAAAAACATATGGCGCTTAATCGGAGGTAAAAAGAAGCAATTAAGAGTGCCAGTGGAAGTTGAATTAAATGGTGTACGAGCGGATGATGCCAAGACGTGCTGCAAATTATTTTCAGACTTCTCTAAGTCAGTATTTCTCCCCAGTGCAGCGCCTAATACGTCTACTGGTATGAACGGTCAGCATTCTTACCCTGTTGGGAGTCTTGGCTCTTTAACTGTAACTGTGAATGATGTGGAGGTGGCATTGCGTAAACTTAAGAGTGGCAAAGCTATGGGCCAAGACGGCATTCCTCTTAATATTTTGAAGCAGTGCAGTGAGTCGTTGTCGTGGCCTCTGTCAGTGTTGTTTAATCAACTGTATAAAAAAGGGGGTGTTCCCATCAAAATGGAAAACAGGGCAAGTAATTCCAGTACTAAAAAAAGGTAGTCGTTATAAGATTGTTAACTACCGTCCGATAATTCTCTTGTCAACGTTTCTAAAGTATTTGAGTCAATCCTCCACAAGCACATTCTGCATCACGTGTCTGACTGTATTGCTGCTTCACAGCACGGGTTTGTACCGAAACGGTCTACAGTTACTAATCTTGAAAATTTACTCACAATGTATCTCTAAACATGAATAATAAAACTCAAACTGACGTCATATACACTGATTTTTCAAAAGCTTTTGATACCGTTGATCATTCATTACTTTTACATAAACTGAAATGGTTTGGCATTAAAGGCTGTGTATTTAATTTATTAGAGAGTTATCTAAAGGGTAGAAAGCAAACCGTGGTGGTCAACTCTGAGCACTCTATGGCAGAGTGCGTGACCTCTGGTGTCCCACAAGGATCGATTGTTGTGCCGCTTCTGTTTGTTTTGTATGTTAACGACTTACCTAATTGTGTAAAACATTCTTAGGTGCTAATGTATGCCGATGATGTAAAAATGTTTTGCCCAATTACGTCAACTTCTGACTGTAATCTGCTGCAGCAGGACATTGATTCGTTATCTAGTTGGTGCAAGGACTGCAAAATTGATCTTAACGTTACAAAATGATTTGTCATTTCTTTTACCAATAAAAGAATAAGGACGATAAATAATTACGTAATAAATTGTGAACGTCTATCCAGGTGCACGGAAGTAAATGACCTCGGTGTCACAGTAAGTCACGATTTGTCGTTTAATAAGCATATTTTTTAAATCATTCCTAAATCCATGCGTCTACTGGGGTTTATTAGGAGGAATGTTTTAAAAGAATTCTCACCAAGAACGATATGAATGCTGTATTTTTCCATCGTGCGTAGCACCCTTGAATATGCCAGCCCTGTGTGGAACCCTAATAACAGCCATAAAACCAATACTGCCAGTTTAGAAAGTGTGCAGAGGAAACTGATTAAAATGCTTTGTTTTAAGGCGCGGGTTCCTTATCACAGAGATGAGTACATGGACATGTGTTCCGCTGGGGGATTTCTTACTCTACAGTCTAGGTGTAACGTCACTGATCTTGTATTTCTTTACAAGATCATACACAATTGCTTTACTGATAATAACTTGTTGGACAGGATAAACTTCCGTGTACCTTCTAGAGCGACTAGGCAAAGGGGCATGTATGTTTTACCAAAATTCCGTATAGATGTATTTCGTTACACTTGCCTGAATCGTATTCAGGAAGTTTACAATGATCTAGCTCCGTCAGAGCTAGATCCATTAAATGTGTCCTTGGCTTCTTTCAAGAAAGCAATTCGTGATTATGTGTAAATTTTAATTTTAATTTAATTTTAAGGTTGACTTTGACTATTACTGTCATGTTTCTTTTCTTTTCTTTTTTCTTTTATATGTTTGTACAATGTTCCTGTGTATTTGTCATTTTTGAGTTATGTTTTGCATGTATGTTTGTACATGTGTCTATGTTTTTATTATACGTTACTGGTGGGGCTCTGCCCTGTTAACGATATATTGACAAATAAATAAATAAATAAATAAATAAATAAACCCCTGCCCTCCCCATACGCTTGTGGCTGGTTCTGACCAGCACAGGCCTGTCCACCCCTTGTCCCTACGCATCACCCCCTTACGTTCCTTTCTTCGTCTCGATTAGCCAAAGTTTTATAAATATGAGACGTTAAGCAATATCCAATCAATCAATCTGTCGATAAAACACAGTGCATCCACTTCTAACCAAATTTAATTCACAACTAACACATTTTCATGTTGTTTTTAAATAAATGATTTTTAATTTACTATGTCGATCATTTTATTTTATAAACTAATAAATCTTTAGGCGCTCTAGTTTCTCACGTCGTCGTCGTCGTCGTCGTCGTCGTCGTCGTCGTCGTCGTCGTCGTCGTCGTCGTCGTCGTCGTCGTCACAGACCCGGGCTTAACTGTTCCAGCAACAGAAAGGAAGATGTTTCTCATGTCGTTTTCGTCTATGCAATCGTTTACTTTTTAAAATTTAAAATGATATCAGTGATATTTCCCTAACAAAGGCATATAGGTGACCAAGGACAATGGGTCTATTTACTATCGTGACAAAAGTCGATCCACAACGTCATTGAGAAGAATAAGTGAGCTCTGCTACCTAAAATTTAAATAATTTTAAATTAAATAGGAATTATTAGACGATTGAACACAGTGAACGATGTCTTACAACACAAGTCCAACGGATCTTCCTCGTGGTTATTTTGCGTGAGATGTTTGTTTGTTTGTTTGTTTGTTTGTCTCATACGGCCAAACGGAAAACAGATTCAGCAAAAATATTACACAGATATACATGACCAGTTTTCTGAGAATTGCTAACAAAAAAGGCAAAATCCGTTGCGATTTTTAAACTACAAGAAATAATGAATTGGAAAATAGGCTTATAATGTGTAACATTTAATTTTACAACAACGGTTTTGTTTCTGCATGCTTGCATGCATGCAGTGACCAAGAGTATCGAATGTTACACGTTCAAGTTTACCCAAAGTACCGCAGGGAGATTGAGTAAAACCTGCACCTTTCTTTACACGTACTTTGTTCAGGATATGTTTTACATAGTTATGTTTGCATTTCATAAAATGTTCTCTAATTTTCCAGAAACAATAAAATTATCCACAAATTAAAAAAAATCTATCCCGACCGTTGTTTGAACCCGAATCTCCCACATTTTGGGGAATAAAGTCAACTTATAGACTAGCAATATGTCAAAGTCGTTGTTAGACGATTGACGAGTGAGTGAGCTTGTAGAAGTTAAGATTTTACAAAATTTCCTAGTCGTCATCAAAAGACGATGACATCAACAACAGACAAGACAAAATGTCAAATGTAATAACAAAGCGTATTAAACTCACGTCAAAAAGAAATAAACTTAAGTGTCAATGTCAATTAAAACTTTTTGCTGGAGTTTCTATTCAAAGTTATTTATTTAAACCTTGGCCGTTTCGCTAACGCTTCCCCAGTCGCGTTGATGCATGCATGAGCTGTTATTTTTTATTATCGTTTCTCTAAAAGTACGATTTCTACGAGAAAGATTTCTCCGATTTTACCTTAAATCATAACAATCTAAGTTGAGTGATTTCAAACGTTCCCATAAAGTTTCATCAAGATCTGAGTAGCCGTTAGCCCGGTTTCGGGCTAAATATCACGAAAATATCGCATTCAAAATCGTAAAAGTTCGATATTCATGAGAAATATTTCTTTGATATAACCCACATTTTGGCAGTTCTAAGATCAGAGATTTCAATGGTCCCCTTCAATTTTCATCTAGATCGCATATGCCGTTTGCCAAGAAGAAATCAAAGAGACCAAAAAAACACAAAAATAATTGGGATTTTTAGTTGTTTCGTCTTAAGGCCGCCATATACGATTCAACTTGCAAGATGTCAAGTTAAGTCTGAAGGTTTCACACACCCACTCACACATCCAACCAGTGATCCAATCTCTTCACAAACAAGTGACCCCCGTCTGGGCCCGAGGTAGAATTGGCCCAGAGCATTTCTCTGATAATCGTAAAGGCGATTCGAGAGAAAAAGCCCACCTCGCAAACGTCAGCTAGTAAGAAGAGTAGTATATTACTCCACGAATCTAGAGGCGAGCTCTGGCAATCGTCGTCGGGGACCTTGCTCCCTTCTTTTGACGACCCCTCAAAGACGATGACGACAATGACACCACGAACGATTACGAATACAATGACGACCGCGACGTGAGAACCCCCTTTCCTCCCCTTAACCCGTGGCTGGTCCTGACCAGCATGGGCCCCAATGGTTAGAATGGTGCATTATGACCTAACGGTTGACGCGTCCTTGATCCAAATAAACCAAAAAGTGACATAACCTCAAAAAAAGTACTCCAAACCGTTCATGGTTTAAATACTATGCCATCAGTGACATCAGAATATTTTGAGACACTTGCTTCTGCTGTAATTATTGCATTGTACCTGTCTTAACCTATGCTCTCACAATCATATGTTTGCCGTGACGTCAGATTTCAACTCGGTTTGTGATTGGCTATAAATGCTTCCAACTTATTGGCATGATTGAAATTATCAGGCGGAGACAGAAAATCGTCAAGCCGAACGATTTGCAGTTCAAGTCATTCAATTTCCGCCATTAACGATCAAACTTACTTATTTATTTATTTATTTATTTATTTATTTATTTAACGTCTATCCTATTCAGTTATAAAAACTGATTTACAAAGGAGGACAACTAAATAAATCTAATTACATAGATGCAGACACAACAATGAACTACATTTAAGTAAATATTTGAAATAGTAATATTACAACAATGCATTAAATACTCAACAAATTTGATAACAAATAAAAAGGATATTAAATGCAATTTATAAATGAATCGAATATATAAAAAAAGGGGGTGGGGAATTAAAAGAAAAGAAAAAAGAAAAGAAAAAGAAAATAAAAGAAAAAAGAAAAAAGCATGATGAAGCCGGGCTTGTCATGCAAGTTGGATCTGTATGGCGGCGTTTATGGTCAGCGTCTCTGCTTCCCACGCAAAAGATCAGGTTTCTGATTCCCGCTATAGGCTGATTCTGATTTGGAAGTAAGTCCATCACTGTTCTTGGCTTAGGAATTTGTGAACAGTGACTTTCTAGCCGTCCGAACAACGAGGCACGTTTAGGTTATTCCGAAACAGCCGTGTTGATTCTGGTGCTGTCCGCGGGTGGAATTGTGTCCTGGGTTTTGAGAGGGGTTTTCCTACTTAAATATGCCGATCTCTAGTTGGTCATTGTACGCTCGTTGATGATGTCAGCGCCTACAGGGTTGATTTGGTCAGCTTTAATTTTAATATCCCCCACAGAAAATTAGTTCTGTGAATGAAAAGGTAGGCTATGGAAACGATTTTTTATTATTATTTATCAAGCACATCAAAGATGCCTTAAGTTTATTTCTGGTTTATTTGGATTAAGGGAGCGTCAACCGTTAGGTCATAATGCACCACTTTATCCTAAGGAATATGGGGAGGAGCCCATGCTGGTCAGAACCAGCCACAGTTTGGGGGAGGAAAGGGGGTCTCACGTCGCGGTTGTCCTCGTCTTTATCATCGTTATCGTTCGTTGTATCAATTGTCATCGTCGTCGGGGACGTCGTCAAAGGAAAGGCGAAGTATCCCTGACGACGATTGCCAGAGCTCGCCTCTAGTTTCGGGGAGTAATATACTACGCTTTTACTAGCTGATGTTTGCGAGGTGGACGTTTTCTCTTAAATCGCCTTTTAAGACTATCATAGCCGTGCTCTGGGCCAATTCTACCCCGGGTCCAGACAGATTGCATATTTTCACTATTTTATAAGATTCATCGCTCTATTCCAGATAGTCATCAATATCATGAATAATGGTGATAATTAAATAATATTAAGTTTTAATTTTGAGCTTAGAGAGGGAAATTTTATTTTTTAAGCAAAACAAAACAATGTTGTACAAATACATTTGCCACAAGGACACAGAATAAAAATAACATTCATTGATTATAACAATAAAAAATGTGTTTTAAAATTTAGATACAAATACAAGAAATGAGTGATAATAACACAATTAAAAATTACATGTTCAGGCCATGAAGGTGATTCCTACGAATAGAAATGGAACCTTTTTAAATGCTGCCATCCGAACTTCTTGTATCAGTGTTTTGCCTAATTTAAAAGCATTGCAAAAATCAACAAGATACTTTGGGATTGTCCCCCTTGCACCAACAAACAATCCGATTACATGTATCGGGTTTGCATGGTATTTGCCTGCATAGTAGGATATTGTTGGTTTGCAGATGTCCTGTTTTTCAGTTGACTTGCTCAGCTTGATCTCCACTGCGTTCAAAGCGTATCGTCGGGTCAAGTATGAACCCTTCCCTTGTAGTGGAATTAACTGCTAGGACGTCGATCCCCCGAATACCTCCAAGAGTAGACAAGCAGTTCACATCTTCAGCTACTTCCCAGCCTAGTTTCCGTAATTGAATGGCGATAAGAGACCGGACATGGTTATGACGACTGTCCCTTAGTAACTCTCCATGTTTGTAGAAGTCAAGAACGTGAGGAAGGGCTTTTATCTCGCTATCGCAACGACGACAACGGTTACCGTTCATGATGAAGAACTCGAACTGGAGCCACATTACACTATATTGTAGGGCGTCTCGTCATTCGGAACTTGAAAAATCAGTTTCCTTTGCTACCCATTTGTTCACTAGGTCATATTCTTGGTATAGGACAACACGTTTATCTTTTTTAGGTAGATCACACCACTTATTATATTCTTCTAACCAAAGAGACTCTCAAATTTCCTTAGCTACTGATCCAGCATTCTTCCTTCCAACGTTACCATCCCGTTTTACAGATGAGTCCTGGATATCAATCCCTATAGCTTCTCACAACATATCCTCTTTTCATTGATGAAGTCTCTGGTTCTTAACGTGTAAGGATTGTTTGCTTTTTCAAGGGTGTTGCAAATATTGATTTTCTGTCAAATGCTTCCCATAAAGCCCAAAATATGTTAAGACCTTTGTACTTCCAGGATGAATACAACATAGCATCTGGGGAATCAAATGGTAGTGAGATGATTTCTTTGATTGTACTTTTGATAAAATTGTCCAAGTCATCCAGAAACTTTAAATGTAGGTGAGTCAAAGGTGCATCCTGCAGAGGGTAAACTAAAGTTGGCCGTATGAACTGATTAACAAAGTTAAGTTTTTGGTCTGGCATTAGTAGTGGAGAAGTGCTCAAATTCTTCAACTTGCCGTTCATATCTCGTATCAATTTCTTGCTACCAAATATCATCGTATCTCGAAAATTAACACTTGACAGTTTTATCAGCATTTATTGACCGAATGATGGTCTGTTTGCCTATTGAAATTGGTGTTTCTTTCAGTTTTCTTTAATTATAATAGTCATTGCAACTGATTTGATATGGTTGAGTTCCAGCCCTAATTCAGTTGTTCTTGTGCATACCATCTGATAAAAGGATTTTAGCTAAATCTTTATCCTCGGCTACTTGGTCGTCAGCAAAACCCCATAATTGAAAGACATTCTAATTCGTCAACTAGACGAAACCCACGCGTGTTTGTTACATCGGGGTCAGACAGTTCATCCAGGATATGATCTGTGGCAAGATTGTATATGGTAGGAGACAACGGAGCACCTTGCATTACTCCTCGGTTTATAAGAAACTCTAAGTCTTTCCATTGTTGGCCTCTTTTTTTCTTTAATTGCTTTTTTGAAATTCAATGAGCAGAGCTTTTAACTCTCAGGTATTGAAGAAGATTGAATAGTCGATTCTAAATGACATGTGTCCAATATTGTCGAAGGCCTTTGTGATATCAATAAATATAAGCGTTACATTTTCTTTTAAACGTTCTGCACGACTAAGAACACCGTTTACAATTGACGTGTTTAAGTAGGTTCCAGGGAAGTAGATAAAACCACGTAGGAGCTGATTAATTCTATGTAGATCTTAACTCGTTTATCAATCACCATTTCAATAACTCTACTTAAAACGGAGCAAATAGTAATAGGTCTCCAATTTGAAGGACATCACCACCCTTGTATATGAGAATGGTTCCAGCAAGTTTGAAACATGCGGGAACCCATCCGTTCTCTAGCATTATCGATCCGATGCATGCAAGTATTTTTAGTACTTGCTCTGATTTAACAATCCGCATAATAACCTTGTCATGGCCCTGGAGCTGTATCAATTATCATGGATTTTGTAGCGTCACATATTTCTTTAGGTGGTGTTATACTAGAGAAAAGGCTATTGTTGAAGTGAAGCTCTTCATCTTGATTTTTTTTCGGGTAATTTTTGCGTTTTCTATCGTTGGGTACCGAATATCTATCCCTAAAAGCACCGTGTAAAGTTGAATTTTCAATTTTACATCTTGGATCATCACTTTTGATAATCATGTTCAATGCTTTACGCCGTTAGTTGTTATAATAGTACTGTAACTTTTGATAGTCATAGTTTTTCCAACGCTTGTCTCTTTTTCGTCTAGATTTTCCTTTTGGATTAGTTGAATATTTATAAGATCTCTGGTCGGATTTATATTTGACACTTTTTTTAGCGTTATAATATCGCGTTTCGAACCAGGAAGTAACGTTATGGCACTATACAGAAATTCAGTAAACTCTATGACACAAACTCAAATGTTTAACTCATTTATATATTATGTGAATGTATATATGAACCAAAGAGGCTTATAAATATACTATACTGTACTATACCAAACATCAAATCTCTCATGGGTAATATTCTCTTCAAAAGTTGTGTACCATTTATCTAACTCTGCATGGAGTTTAACAGTTTCTTCACTTTGTTGCTTTACAGATGTTGTCTCTGCCTGCGTATTATTATCGTCATTTAAAGTACCATTAGTATCTTCACTACTTGTTTGATACATAGCAGTTATCAGGTCCCTGTGTGTTTCAGGGTGAGCTCTGGTAATGTGAGCTCTCACTCGTTTATACTTCTTACCGTATATATAGCATGGAGTCATTAGGAGGTCATCATTTGTCTCACTTGATTGAGATTCTTACATTTTTGTTGGTGTTGTTCTTGTTTCCATTTGCAAGGTCTTAACTTCACTACCAGATAACTGAGGAGTTGACGCGTCCTTAATCCAAATTTTAAAAAAAGGATTTAGTGTGCCATTATCATTATCTGTTGCCGCGTCCAACTCTGCGTTAGGTCGACAATGAAGACAGGCCTCTCCAATTTCTTATATACTCCCAAAACTCTTCTTTTTTTCTGCCTCGCTGTACCCTATCTTTTCTCACATTATCGTGCCATCGAATTATCCTGCCCTCGATTCTTCACAGAACTCCCGTCTGGGCCCGGAATAGAATTGGTTCAGAGCATCTCTGCTAATCGTAAAAGGCGATTCAATAGAAAAAGTCCACCTCGCAAACATCAGCTAGTAGGAGGGGAGTATTACTCCGCGAAAATAGAGGAGAGCTCTGGCAATCGTCGTCGGGGACACCTCACCCTTCCGTTGACGACCTCCCCGACGACGATGACAACGACACAACGAACGATGATACATACGATGACGACCACGACGTGAGAGACCCCCCTTCCTCCCCTTACCCGTGGCTCGTTCTGACCAACATGGTGCTCCTCTTCCCCATAATACCTAACGGTTGACACGCCTTTAATACAAATTAATACACGTGGTCTTAGAAGAGAGAAAAGTGAGGGAAAATATTGATTTATCTACGACTTGAAGCACATTTTATTTTTATACATCAAGTTACATTATTGTGTGCAGTTATTTCAATAATAATCTTAGAAAACAAGACCAAAATCGTGTTATATCAAGTCATGTCATATCTACAAACTTAATCTAACTAACGGGCAATCCCTAGACCCAAATATGATTTCTAAAGAATGCAGTAAAGACGTCTGAAAAGTAAGTAGAATGTAAGAGGGACCTAATAAAGGAGCGAATTATTATTTTTTTTTGACGGGACATAACCTCAGAATCAACAATTATATTCAAATTACTGGAATCAGTTGCTAAAGTTCAAAATTGAATTTTGAGCAGCGGTTTTTTGTATATTGTTTCTACACTCCTTTATCTACAACCTAAATATAAGGATTATTGGTTTTATATGGTTTGTTGCGTTGCACAATTTTTTTCGTCTGCCGGTACAATTTCAAATTTTGTACCGTTTAACGGAAAAAATCGTGCAACGCCTCAAACCATATAAACCCAATAATCCTTATATTTAGGTTGTAGATAAAGGAGTGTAGAAACAATATACAAAAAACCGCTGCTCAAAATTCAATTTTGAATTTGAGCAACTGATTCCAGTAATTTGAATATAATTGTTGATTCTGAGGTTATGTCCCGTCAAAAAAATTTCAAAAAAATAATCCGCTCCTTTATTAAGTCCCTCTTACATTCTACTTACTTTTCAGACGTCTTTACTGCATTCTTTAGAAATCATATTTGGGTCTAGGGATTGCCCTTACAATATCACAGGCGGCGCAATATGTCTTACTAGTCAAAGAGCCTTTGTTTCTCACGTCGTCGTCCTAATCTTCCTGTATGTATTGTCTGTGTCGGTCTCAGTCTGGGCCAGGGGTAGAAGTTTGTCCAGAACACGGCTCTGTTGGTCCGTAAGCCGAAAAAAAAGCAAATTCCATTTTGGCAGTCGTCGTCGTCGAAAACCACCTCTCTCCCCTAGTTGAGCTCCCCGAGGACCTCGACCATGACAAGAACAATGACACGACGTGACGTTTGTTCCCTGGGTATAACCTATATTATGTTCATGTGTGATTGTTACAAGTTTATAATTAAGTATTGATTGTTTTGGTGACGACCGCGACGTGACAATCCCCAATTTCTAATTTATCCTCCTGCGTCTCGACTCTCCATAGAGAGAAGGTGGTACTGTCACGTATTCGAATAGGTCACACACGTCTAACTTACAGATATCTTAAATCTTAACAAGAAAAAGGTCCTTCGCAGATGAACCATATGTGTTGTACCGTTACCATACACTATATGTAGCACAAATTACCATTATAATATGATGTCTTCGGATATGATAACGGCGACAAACTTTCTAGATTTTTCTTTCACATTACTTTATTTAACAAAATTTTATTCCCATCAAACACTTTTAAATTTGCATTCAAACAATAATTTTTCTTTTGCTATTACTATCATCTACATCATATTTTTTATTTTTGTATCTTTGCAAACTATATAATCATCAAACACTCCATACACTCAATTCATTACCTAACAATATCACAGGCGGCGCAATATGACCTAACCAGTTGAAGTGCAATAGATTCTCACGTCCGTCGTTTCAACTTTCTTCCAGTGATCCCCCGTCTGGGCCAGGGGTAGAATTGGCCAGGAGCATGGCTCTGCTAATTGTACAAGGCGATTCAAGAAAAAAAGTCAACCTCGCAAACGTCAGCTTGTATTAGAGGAGAGTATATTACTCCCCGAATCTAGAGGTGAGCTCCAGCAAACGTCGTCGGGGACACCTCCCCCTTCCCTTGACGACACCTCGACGACACGAACGATGACAAAGACAATGACGACCGTGACGTGAGCACACCCCCTTTCCTCCCCTTAGCAGTGGTTGGTTCTGACAGCATGGTTTCCTCCTCCCCATATCCCCTTGTCTAGAGTGGTGTATAATGACCTAACGGTTGACGCGTCCTTTATCCAAATAAACAAAAAAAGCTTCCAGTGACAGGCCCGTCTTGGCCCGGGGTGGATTTTTGACCAGCGCATAACTCTGCTTATCGTAAAAGGCGAATCAAAATGAAAAGTCCACCTCGCAGACATCAGCTAGATAGTAGTATTACTCCTCAAAACTGAAGTGATTTCTGGCAATAGTCGTCGTCGACACTTCCTCATTCCCTTCACGACCACCCCGACGACAATGACAATGACACAATGAACAATGTTCAAAGGTCAATATTCGGAACTTTGGGGGCCACCACAGATTTATACTTATTGTGATCGAAAGTGACGCGAATTGAGACCCCCTTTTCCATCCCCTAGCCGAGGCTGTTTCTGACCAGCATAGGCTTCACCACGCCATATCCCCTAGGATGAGTGGCGCATTATGATCTAACGGTTGACGCGCCCTAAATCCAAGTAAATCAAACCAATCACATTTTAGAAAATCCGATTCACATTAAACACATAATTTTTTCTTTTCTAAACTTAGCAAACAATAGAATCATCAAAAACACCACGGACCCATTCCATTACCTTTCAATAAAACAGGCGAAGCAATATGACCTTACCGGTTGAGGCGCACAAATTTTTGTCGTCGAAAATCCGACGCAGTATTGCAGCCTGTACTGTCCCCGCGTCTGGGCCCGGGGTAGAATTTGGCACCGAGTACGGCTCTGTTAGTCGTTGAAGTCAAAATAAGAGATAAATTTCATTTTGCAAGCATCAGCTCGGCCTAGTATACAGGTGTGTATATTACTCTCCGTGACTTAGAGGCGAGCTCTGGCTTTCGTCGTCGTGGAGCTCTCCTCCTTCCCTTGACGACCTCCCAGAAGACGACGACGACTATGACTTCGACGACAATGACAACTTGAACAATGACAAAGAAGAAGGCGACCACGGCGTCAGAACGTTTCTCTTTTCCTCCCCCTACACGTGGCTGATTCTAACCTGCATTGGCCCCTTCTCTTCTTATGTCCTAGTAGTCAGGTTCACTGTGTCGTAAAATAGACTTTCGTAGGATTTTTCTTTAGATTAGCAAACTGCCATTTTTTGGAAAGCTTGAAACTTCAGGAATTCGAAAATCCAAGTTTACATTTGCTCAGATTCTCGTCTGGCCGGCCGAAAATATTAATTTAATTATATCTCGGCTTTGTCACCTTTGAAATCGGAAGGAAAATGTTTGACAAGATTTCCCCTAGTCCCCGATTTTTTTTATATTTGTATGCTTACTCTCTAGTCTACCTTGTGCCTTCTTACCCATGCGCTTATCGGTATGGCTGCATTTGCTCTGCGGCATTTAACTTCCCTTTTGGGTTCTCGTTTTGAACACCAGTTTCCCGATGGATACTGGTGAACCGGGCCTGTGGTTCCCACATAGGCAGCTTTGCAAAAGAAGATCTGGGTCCACTAGTGGCTCCCACAGTAAGGCGTTTACTTCCACGTTTTCAATCCCCACATGGTCTTCTGAGATCGGTACAGCTTATACCTGGAATTAGCTACGCTTTGTTTAAGACTTCGGTCACTTTCGCTTACTGGGGCTTTGGCGGGGCTAAAGGTCAACCAGATTTAACATGGGTCATAGAGAGATGGTTGACTCTTGATGCGAAGAACTCGACGAATATTTCTGTGTAAAAAAAGGCATTCCGATATTGTCGGATCTTTCCATCAGCCTCAGGTTCCGACTCCCGAAGAGCTTTCGCTTACGTCTAGCCTTCCGAGTATTTCACTAGAGCTTTTTTGACGTGGTGCGTTCAATTGTCCACGGTCCTTAGGGAAGTTATTCGTATTGGTCCGATTTTACGTTTTGCTTGCTAGTTTCTCATCATTGTAGATTGTCCTTGAGTTTGGCGGGTCGGATTCAGGGTCATTGTCTCCAGGAGGGGGCTCGGCCCTTTCCAGGATGTCTGACATCTTAATATATTTATTTATCTCTAACAATGGATTAATCCACAAGTGTCTGGTAACTTAAAGTTAACAATTTCAAATACATCTTCATCACAATATAGAACGATACAAAAACGGTTATACAAACATGTTAAGCAAACCGGGCCATCAAATTCCAACTCGCAATCTTCTTGTAGTTTGGCCCGTGATAACGGGAGTTCTTCCATGAAACTAATGGCGAGCTCTGGGTCGTCGTCGGGGAACTTTCCCCTTCCCTTTGACTACCTCCCGACGGCGACGACAATGATAAATCGGACGGATGATGACACAGACGGAGACGATCACGACGTGGGGGAACCACTGCCCTCCCCATATGCTTGTGGCTGGTTCTGACCAGCACAGGCCTGTCCACCCCTTGTCCCCCCGCGGCACCCCATACGGCCCTCCCTTCGTCTCCATTAGCCAAGTTGCATAAAGTTTATGCAACTTGGCTCAACTTATATGTAATATGAGTTGTTAAGCAATATCCAATAAAAAAAATCAGTCTTAGCGCTGATAAACCTGTCAAGGCATCCTCAAAACGTCTGGCATCTCTAGTTGCCTGTGGCTGGATCTGTCCAGTACGGGCCTCTCTTCATGTGTGTAAATTTATCCCACTTTCCCCTTAGTTAGCTTCATCATCATTCACATTACACCTCCATTGTCATCGTCTCGGTTAGGATGTAACTCCACATTCACTGTGGATCTCTATATCTCGCAAGTCTGTTGTATCTAGGTCCTCGTTGTTGCTCTGTCCCTTCATTAGGTCGGGTGTAATTTCACCTAAGGTTGTTGCGTGTTGTGGTACTCAGTCTACATGGTTCTTGTTTGCGTAGGGTGTAGGATCTCTCATGTCGTCTGTGGCTGGTCTAACTAGTGCTGGTGACTAGTGTGTTGAGCCCACTTTATGTGCCGAGGTATCTGCAATCTTCCGTCGCCTTAGGCTGGATCTCTCCAGCTTGAGCTTTACTCGTTGTGTAGGTTCATACCTCCTTCCCCTATGTTTGCTTTATCATTCATTTATCAACATTCAACGCTCATCGTCTCGGTTATCGCAAGTGCATCACTTGATTCATAAAGCCCAGTATCAGTTAGTTGTGATGTTGTGTCGGTGCTACGTCTATATATTACACATGCAACTTGGATACCCATTTAAGATCTTTTCTCTCTTTCATAGTATATTTTGCTCTTAAACAACTCCTTCTTACGTCACAGTTTAATTTGATACTTTTCTCTTTGATGCGTTTCAATCGCTAAAAAAAAACAGTGATTTTGTGAACCTGGTACGTTGATTTATTCGATTCAGATCCATGTTAAACTTTAACAAATCTATGTACGAGAAGTAAATGAAAATGCTTTTTAATGTATATCGATGAAGTTGAATGTTAAATTGTCAAACCCAAGAAGGTGATTTTAATTTGTTATAACGTCTAAGGAGGTTTAAAATTGTAAAGATGCCTGCTATAGTTGTGTTATCTTGAACGCTGTGATTAGTTTACCGGCCTTGGAAGGTGGAGATTTCTCAACAAAGTATTGATAGGCTGCAAGGGAAATCGGTGCATATCTTGCTTGGAATGATTGACACTCTTTTAGTCCAAACAATTGGTGGTTTTTATGATTGTTTTTCTATTAACCAGACCGTGGAGGTATGTATCTTTAAAAGGGCTCGCTTTGTCCATCCTCATCGTCCCCTCTGAAGGTAGGCCTACATCTTAAAATGAATAAAAAGTTATAACAAATGAATCGTGGTGCAAGTTTACGCAGGGCGACTCTCAACGTGAACATTCTCATCCCTAGCACACTAGTACTAGACTAGACCAGTTCTTGGGACTTGCCTCCACATATCCCCTAGGCTTGAGTGGCGCACTATGACCAAACGGATGAAGCGCCCTTGGTTTTTACGTCGTCGTTAATGTGGATGACCTGACTGAGTATTAGATTTCCAATTTCAACAAATTTGATAGAATAAGCAAATCATCAAATGCTTGTCGATATGTGCAGCTACAGGATACTTATCGTTCTCTTCTGCTGCCAGCTGTTGAAGTGATCGTATTGCGAGGAACGGAACAACAGAGACATTGTACTTTGAAAGTTTGTGTAAAAAAAAAATTTATAGAGAAACATTTTTTTGCCAATAACACACTGTATCAACTTGTTTCACTAACTTTCAATATCAAAGGTGACGTAATGACTTAACAGGTTGCTGCGCCCTAGTTTTTCACATCGTCGAACATTGATTGTGGAATACACGACTAATTTCCGTACATTTAGGATGTTTGTTGTAAGCGGTGATATATCCATGGCCATGTTGTCTGTACCATTGGCGAAATCTCCCTATTATAAGCCTGTCAGGTAGGGTCACAAGAAGATGAACTTCGTGTGGGTGCTGCTCAGCACGTTTCTACGACAGCCTACGGACCAACCCAACCCAACAAGTATCCCAGTTGAAAAGTAGTTGGGTATGTAGTTCAGTTGTTTGTTTTGTTCTGTATTTATCAATGGTTATGTAGTTTTTCGTTTTTAATATTAAAAGTTGTATTGGCCCTGAAGATGATGGGGTAAATCTCATCGGAACGTCGGCCCAACGAAAATATACGTGCATTGAAACCGAAAAACCGATGACTTTAATATATATCGGCCACGAAGACATTCAAAAACATATATTTATTAACAATTAACTTTTATTTAAATTTGAATTAATCAATTAACATATATTATATTATAACATTTATACATACAAAAACAATATAATCGTCTAACACACCATTTACACTCATCTCATCAACTTGTAATATCACATGCGGCGTAATATTATGACTTAACCGGTATTTGAATAGACAGAGTATCTGCTCGTCTTGCCACTATTAAAAGTTTTCTTTAGTTTCCTGTCGATGAGGGTTTAGACTGTTAACTCCTCGGTCGTGTTTCTCAGCTATTTCTCTGTCTTGCCACCCAACGTTTGCAACGGAGCTAAACCTCTGCTTTCAGCTCCTGTTTTTCGTTTTGGACCTCTTTGACATCGGCTTCCAAGTCTGCGATTACTGTCGCGGAGCAAGCTCTTACCTTTTGGTTCGCCCGGTTTGATCGACGAACTGCGGTTAAATGGAGCTAGGCACTGTCCACAATAACGTTTTAGTTGATCTCAACACATTAGGTGGCATTGTTCATCAAACGTTTTCTCGCGTGAAAATCAGCAGTGATCCCCTGGTTAAAGTTTGCCAGTGCTGCGACTAATAATAATTTTTCTGGCCAACTCGATACGTTTTCTTCTTGGCCAGCATGATTCCACCATATGGTCGTCCGTGTGTTCCCCTACCTCCTGACGGGCCATTAAATTCCAACTCGCAACCTTCTCGTAGTTTGGCCCGTGATTAGGGGAGTTTTACTCCCTGAAACTAATGGCGAGCTCTGGGTCGTCGTCGGGGAACTTTCCCCTTCCCTTTTACTTCCTCCCCGACGGCGACGACAATGACAAATCGGACGGATGATGACACAGACGGAGACGACCACGAAGTGGGGGAACCCCTGCCATCCCCATACGCTTGTGGCTAGTACTGACCAGCACAGGCCTGTCCACCCCTTGTCCCCCGCGTCTCCCCTTACGTCCCTCCCTTCGTCTCGATTAGCCAAAGTGCATAAATAAGAACGTTAGCAATATCCAATCAATCTACCTCCTGACTACGGCTAGGTGGTTCTATTTGAGTATAAGTCCTGGCCTCGTCTGGCGTTCAATGAGTTTGTTGCTGTTCCTGTTACCATGGTTTTGAATGGACGTACAAACTCTGGGTGTCATCATCAGTCTATTTAATTAATCCAGTCCGTCTTTGTCCTTGATCGGATTTTCGGGGTCTACAACCTTTGATGCCATCATATTTATACTTCTGGTAAGAATGCCTTGGCCTTGTACTTCTCGTTGAAGTGTGTAGATATGTCACGTCTAGTGTCAAAGGTCTTTAAATATTCCGAGCAATTGTATGTTAATTGGTGTCCTTTGCAGTGTGATACGTAAAACGCAACTACGTAAATGTCCCCTAAGTCTTCGTTATACTTCCTGCATCTGCATCTAATGGTGGCAATTTGATTATCCTACTCAGGCGAACCTAATAGTCTCGTCCCCAGGTGTGTCTCCAATGCTCTTAACTGGACCTCAATTTTACCAAATATGCTAGAGAGTGTTGGTCCTTCCGTTGTTAGAGACATTGCTGATGGCCTGTTATGTTTTTTCTTCTTCTAGGCGTAGATGCCTAGGAAGAAAGGCTGTAAGACGCCAGGATTGTAAAGGAATCCGGGTCCGTTTAAGTGAACACTAGTTACTTGGTAGACGATACAGGAAGTCCCCTTTATTAATACACCTCCTTCTCACCGGGGACATCTAGAGTACAGCGGGAACATTCAAATAACATGACAGTCCTCCCCACGAAGAAACAGAATGACATCAAGGTATTAATAGAGTGAGATAATAATAGTTCAAAATCATTACGAATACACATGGTATCCAAATGCTGCCAGTGAAAAACTTCTGAAGGAAAAGATTATAATATTATACCAAGATGATAAACATCAAAGTCCAGCTCACAACCTTCTCGTAATTTGGCCCGTGAGTAGGGGTGTTTTACTCCCTTAAACTAATGGCAAGCTCTGGGTCGTCGTCGAAAAAACTTTCACCTTCCCTTTGACTACCTTCCCGACGGCGACGACAATGACAACACGGAAGGACGGTGACACAGACGACCACAGACGTGGGGAACCCCTCGCCCTCCCCATAACGCTTGTGGCTGGTTCTGACCAGCACAAGCCTGTCCACCCACTTGTCCCCCAGCGTCAGCCCTTACGTCCCTCCCTTCGTCACGATTAGCCAAGTTGCATAAATATGAGACGTTAAGCAATATCCATTTTTTTTCGATTTGGAAAATCCAAGACTCATTAATTTGTAGAAAAAGTGGAGTAATTTAAATTACATTGGTTTGAGAACTTGGATTTAACCCCGTTTCAAGTGGGTACCTTCGAGTGCGATCAGGGACATGTTTTGAAAGATGAATTTTGCATTCAATGTCATAAAAAGCATGATTTAGATTTTTTCTCAAATGAACGTATGGACGATCCCCATAAAGCGGAGCTTCACAAAAATTTCGATACCAAAAACAAAGCATTTTTTTACATTTGTCGATGCGTTATGGCTCTAACAAAAGTGCAATGCAAATCAATATATAAGTTTTTTTAATGACATAGGCCATAATGTGTTTTTTTAGTTTAGTATGCCTATATGAAGTTTGACTCCTAGACGTTACTGTTAAAGTTGACCAACCATAAATCAGCCTCCGTTAACAATTTCACATATCATCGTTCGATTAACTATGTCCACAGAGGTACAAATTACAATCCTGGACATGTATCGAAAATTGAATGATGCATTCAAGGTCATAAAAGCATAGTTAATTTTTTTCCTATAATTAGCGGAAGGCCGAACTGATGTATCGAATCTTGAGACAAATTTCTAAACCAAACACTTCGCATTTTGTTACATTTGTCGATACGTTATGGCTCATAAAAATTGCGATGAATGCCCGTTTTGGCACAGTAAAATCAATTTTTTTTTAGTGGCATGCAAATAAAAAACGTCATTAAAAGAGTATGCCCTTAACAGTTGGGTTCTCTTTGTCGGCTTATTAAATACTTTGATGTTTTAATGTTTGTTTGTTTGAATGTTTGATGATTTCGCAAAACAACATTCCTCCCTTCGTTTTGAAATCCTAAGCGCCAACAAAAATACATTTGAATATTTTTCTTTTAATTACCGGCCACAGAATTAGGTTGACTTTCTACAACACAAGTCTGCACTAATCTATCTACCAATCTAGCCTCACTGGCGAGTGCATAGTAAGGTAGTGTATATATACTGTACGATTTTCACGCCTTCGGGTGCTAGGTTCGAACCTCTGTAGACTACGATTTTTTCATGACGCTTTGTTGTGGAATTTATATATACACCTATTTTTATCCATTAACTTGCTTTCGATCGGGGTACGTTTTTCTTCTAGGAGCTAATGCGATTATATATAAATAACATGTAATTCTTCTTTATCACTTTAAACTGTTGTGACAGGCTGTGTGGTGGTGGTTAGGCTGAGGAGTGGCAAGAGGGGGGTTGGGGGATTTGGTATTACACATCTTAAATTATTAATGCTTATATAAATCTAAACAATACATGCAATATCATTGTCATGATTATGATGTTGTAAATAACCAAGATCCACAGAAGGATATGCATAGTAGTCAGTCATCATCGGATACAGGTAAAAGGTTAATTAATGGGCAATTTTGGGTTGTCAAAAAATAAAGTGATATTGTAGTACTGTATAGCGATAGTGTTTTCAAAATAACTTTAGAAATATTTGCCATGAACATAAAATGTTTAATTTGGTATTCACAGATGGCTACAAAATAATTGACAACAAGTTTGAAAGTGCCTTTTATTTCTCCAACATAAATGAAAGTTTCAGGGTAAGAGACGTGTGTTCAGTTTTAACTGCAGAGTTATTCGCCATCCGCGAAGCTCTTAAATACAATCTAAATTGCCGTTGTGCAGAATATCTTTTGTGTTAAGATAGTTTGAGCTCACTTCATGCCATAAAAGTCATGTAAGCAAGTAATCATTTGGTGCAAGACATCCCTTCGTCTCGATTAGCCAAGTTGCATAAATATGAGACGTTAAGCAATATAATAAATCCAATTCTATATAGGAAAACTAATCTGTAAGGGTTCTTACATAAGAGTTTTGCTGGATAACTGGACACGTATGCATAGAGGGAAATGAACACGCAGATCGGAATGCTAAGGAAACTTCCCAGCGCCGCGACGTTGATTTCAATCCAGTTCCCGTTTCAGATGTCAAGAGTGGATACAAGCAATGATTGTTGAATTTGGGACAATCATCTTCGGATGTGGTGCAAAAGAACAAATTACAAGGTTTGTTGCCCACACTGAGTAATGAAATATGTCCTCCTGCCTCTCAACTCTCACGGAGAGAAGAGGTGGTCTTGTCCAGACCTCGAATAGGCCACACACGACTTACTCACGGATATCTATCGACGGCGACGACAAAGACAACACGGGCGGATGATGACACAGACGGAGACGACCACGACGTGGGGGAACCCCTGCCCTCCCCATATGCTTGTGGCTGGTTCTGACCAGCACAGGCCTGTCCACCCCTTGTCCCCCCGCGTCATCCCTTACGTCCCTCCCTTCGTCTCGATGGCCAAGTTGCATAAATATGAGACGTAAAGCAATATCCAATCATCCAAACCAGGGAAAAGGTTGTTCCCAAATGTGACACAATCATGTGATATACCTTTAACCGTACATCACAATATGTTAGCAGAATGTACCATATATGATGCATTGCGCATTCAATTTGATAACGGTGACAAACTTTCTACATTTTCTTTTTAAATTCTAAGTAATTTATTTAACGTAATTCAATTCACTTCATTCATAGTTCATACACATTTCCCGTATTTATTTGATTCCATTCAAATATCTAACTTTTAACTTGCTGTTGGGCCATCAAATTCCAACTCGCAACCTTCTCGTGGTTTGGACCGTGATAAGGGGAGCTTGTCTCCCTGAAACTAATGGTGAGCTCTGGGTCGTCGTCGGGGAACTTTCCCATTCCCTTTTACTACCTCCCCGACGGCGACGACAATGACAACACGGACGGATGATGACACAGACGGAGACGACCACGACGTGGGGGAACCCCTGCCCTTCCCATACGCTTGTGGCTGGTTCTGACAAGCACAGGCCTGTCCACCCCTTGTCCCCCCAGCGTCATCCCTGGCGTCCGTCCCTTCGTCTCGATTAGCCAAGTTGCATAAATATGACACGCTTAGCAATATCCAATCAATCAACTTGCTGTTACTATCATCACCATCATTTTCTTTTCTTCTATATATACCCTTAGGAACAGTGTAATCTTCAAACACATAAAATTTACTCATTTAATCAACTTGCAATGTCATATGCTGCACATTAAGACCTGACCGGTCGAGGCGCCCTAGTTTCTCACGTCGACGTGTTCCAATGGATCTGTTTTTGATAAACGCTCGGTTTCTCTTTAGAGATATTCACAACCCAATATAGCAGACTAAGTAAAGGAACTCCGTACCAGGTTCCTTCTCCTGCCGAATTCCATGTGCAATGCTTTAAGCTATAGTAAAAACCCACAGCTGAGGTGCTGACTGTAGCATATTATGTTAAAGTTTAGGTAAGCTTCTTTACTGCTGAATGTTTTGTGTGAGCCAGTCTCGGCTGTTGTGTCGTCGTCTAATTATTACCTTCAGGTGGTTGTTTGTTCTGTCCCGACTGGGAGGGTTATGTTCTCTGTCTTCTGCCCTGCTAGTCATCTCGGTGTTGCGCTCCACCTGCTGTGTCCGTACAACCTGTGGCTCTGATGTTCGAAAAGTGTTACTTTCTGTTCAGTGTGATCGCATTTAAGCATAATGTTGATGAGAGTGTGTTGTTCAGTGGCAACAACTTTTGCTGACATTTTCTGCGCTTACTACAACAACGACTCTTCCCATTCTTGTATGTCGATAGCCAGCGGTTAAGCTGAGGTCGTCTAGCTGGTTCCCACTCGAACACCGAAATTAAGCAACCTTTGGGCAAGATCAGGTGGAGAGTGGGTGACCGCTCTGCCTTGAGACACACGTATATCGCTGGCTAGAGCAGATGGAGGGTTCGAGAGCTAGAGTATCGGCTTTGTTCTCTTCGACGTCTGCTCGGCAGTCCGGGTTAGTGGAGGAACTTACATGACTGTCAATGTTACACCAACCTTTCGGATGGGCCATAACACCGTTGGTCCCCTTGGTACTTTCCGAAAGCAGTAGGCTACGTGCCGGTTCTGGATTTCCCCTTTTCTCTTCTATTCATACTTCATCCTCATCTATCACCACTCATCAACTCGAATAGCCTTAGTGCATTAATATGAGACGTTAGGCAACATACATATATATATTTAATACTGTTGCGAATGTTTCGGAGTAATTCTGAAGGGAGAAAACACAACAAACAAACACCATGTAAAATACTAAGTAATAAATACATTTAAAATCACAGTAAAACACACGTCTAATTGATCTGGTTGCAACTTGCAACAAGCTTTCACAGATGCATTATAAGTTTTTTTTTAATGCGGGACAAATGTACCTGACAGGCACAAAGTAAGTGTTCAAATACATGTCACGTTTGAATTTGAATTTAAGGCGTGTATTGAAACTGATAGCTAGCACTTTCCTTATTTATTCATTTCCTTTCAAATAAATTATTTTAGTTTTGCTATTATTATCATCATCATCTTTTTATTTATAGATTTAATCTAAGAAGACAATTAAATCATCAAACAAACCATTAACTCAAGGGAATAGGACACATTTGGCAGGCGGCACAAAGCTATTCGTTAGCTTGTTGTTGTATTCGTATTTAATTTTCATGGCTCGGCTATAAAGCATCCGACGTACAGCCGGGGATATATGTAAATCAATAGGTCTGGAAGATACCTGTTTCACCGACATCGCGTGGTCAACTCTTTGTGCCATGATTTATATCGCCCTGTGAACTGCAACGATCGACGTAAATTAGAAACAAATGGCTGGTAATGTCAAAGGAAAATTCACTATTCACCAGAGTAACTATCAAGTCTAGAAGAAATATTACATGGAACGTATCGAGAGCATTATATATCGATACCTTGGCCTAGGCATAGCATTAAGACTTGGCCTAGTTCTTACCTATGTATTCCAATTAATTTCAATAAATTCGATGTATGCATTCAAACAGCGGTTACTAGCCACCAAAGTTTGTTTAATGCTTTTGTTTTTTCTTCCACTAACTTCCTTCTAGATATTGACAATTTTGCTGACCAAGAGTCTTTCAAAGCCAAGCCCCCTAGATAATAATAATATTTTTAAAATATTCTTGGAGGCCTTTATCGATCGACAATGCAGTTCACAGGGCGATATAAAGCATGGCACAGAGAGTTGACCACGCAATGTCAGCGAAGGAGATATCTTTCAGATTTCTTGATTTACGTATGAGCCCGGCTGTACACGAGACTCTGCAAAGTTCCGCCAGAAAAATATCACGAATATGGACAAATTAGGACTTTGGAAATTTAAAACTAAAGCCAGACTCGTAAAAATCAACTTAGTTAAAAAAAATTTGAAAACGAATTTTAGAAAAGTATAGCTGTAGGGAGAAATGAATTTCTCCTTCCGTGACAACTGCCTAAAATTACAATCATCTGTGTTGTAAGTCAGCTGATCGAACAGGAGATTGCTAAACATGCATGACCTTTATGCTCTTAACTTTCTATATCACAGGCGGTGCTTTATGAACTAACCGGTTGAAGCGCTCTTGTGTCTCACGTCGTCTTGGTCGTTCGAAACTCCTATGGCTTGGTCTCGCCAGTTTTCCCTCAGACAAACATACCAGATTTCTTTGTTCTTCTTGCAATTTGCACATTCCTTGCTTATAATATACAAAAAGCGTATATAACGCTCCTGCTCCGCTTCATAATGGTCATAAAATGATTTTCACACCCAATAGGAGTCACATTTACATTGAAAAATATATAGATGTCGAAGGCAATCTGCCCGCACATTTTTTTGTTTCATACTTTTTTAGGGCCCCAACCTTTCATAAAGAATGCTCATATTGGTCAAGCAGTAGTCTCGGATCTCGCGAGTCATCCCATTCTCCATCTGGAAGTTAAAAAACAAAATATTTCTACAACCAAGACTACATGAGCAGAGTACACCGCACTGCCTTGGAAAGCTACATTCTTGGTGGGCTAGCCGGAAAAAGCAATTGCCAACTAAAGACATGGTATTCCAAGGAAAATACACTTTGTACATCATGGCTTTCACCAATGAACTAGAGTTCACTTTTCCTTGAAGCAGTAAGAAATCTCAGGTCCGTGAGTTCTCTTACAGTAGGCCTAAAGCGCCTACCTGGCTAACAATATTTGTTTATGTGTTAAAAATAATTCAATAAAAGTCATTGTTAGTGCTTCAGCAATGAGCAACAGGGTGTTGTAAGCAACAACTAGCTGTTGCTCACTCTTGATGCTTGCCATGGTCCGATGGCATGGCAATGTACTCTAGTTGTTCACTGTGGCATTTCCCTGCCCTATAAAATGTCATTGGCCGCATAATTCTTGATGATCTGTTTGCTGGCATCACATTGTCATCAATTTCATCATCATCATTCTTGACGTGGTATCGTTCTCTGGCATAGTATTGTTCTTCACTGAGGCCGATAATCTTGTGTCTGCTGATACTCCATATTCTTGCCCATCCTTGCAAATTTCGCAAAATTCACGACATTTGATGACTTCCTGGACTTTTGCGGTTCCTTCCGCAGCTTCATTTTACTTTTCTTCTTCACCATCGTTTTCACCAGTTTTGTTTGTCAAGGGCTTCACTTTGGTTTGGGAAAGATCAAGTTTACGTAGCAGTCGTATTGTTTTAATGGGTTAAACTTGAAGACGATGCCATTAATCACAGCCTTGTAAAGCACGTCCCTGATCTGTGGTTCCCTACAGTCAACGCTGGGGCACCGTGCTCGCAAAACTGTAAACAAACATAGTTGAAGAGAAGCATGGTTGGTTTCTGGTGGCTGACTGTACATGTATCGTTGTTGAAGTTCGCAGCTGTGGTGAAGAAATTGTAGCACTCTGATACGCTCGCCTCCTTTCGAAATTGCTGGCTCTTTGATGGTGGCAGGGCCATCAAAGTCCAACTCGCAAACTTTCTCGTGCTTTGGCCCTTGGGTAAGGGAGTTTTACTCCCTGAAACAAATGGCGAGCTCTGGGTCGTCGTCGGGAACTTTTCCCTTCCCTTTGACTACCTCCCCGACGGCGACGACAATGACAACACGGACGGATGATAACACAGACGAAGACGACCACGACGTTGAGGAACCTCTGCCCTCCCCATATGCTTGTGGCTGGTTCTGACCCGCACAGGCCTGTCCAACCGTTGTCCCCCCACGTCTTCCCTTACGTTCCTACCCTTGGAAAGAAGTACACATGCTGGTAACTCACACTTATAGAAATTGTTTTATCTTGGAGGCACGAATAATCTAAGCTGTTAAAGTGCCCAAAAACTACTAGGCCTAATACTAACAATAATACTGGGGGTCGTGTTGATTTTTCTTGCTAGTCCAATCTGTGAATGTATTTAAAACTTATATCTTCGCTCTTCTACACTAATATCGTACTCGGTGAAACGGCCATCCGCCTTCATCCAATCGTGGAATGTTTCTAAAACAGACAATATCATCATAATTGTGTAGAAAAATAGGTTTCACATATTACCGTACCAACCGATAATTGATTCATCAACAAGCAGATAATCAAATCATTATCAATATTAGATAATTGATCTATTGTTTATTCTACTCTTAATTTCAACAGACATAAAATATAAATTCTTTTTTTCAGTCTGTCAAGTTTAGTGGAAATGATACGTAGAGAGTGCTTGAATCAAATGTTATGTTTTTTTTTACTGATCGATCGTTTAAATATATTTCCTGGTGTATTTTTATGAGTTTGGTACAACTATAAGAAATTATATTTGAAAACAGTTATATAAAAAAATAATTACCTAAAAACATATATAAATAAATAATACATTTTAAAATAGGTTAAAGCAGAGTTAGTACGTAAAACCTAAACATGGAATTTTAAATTAGCATTCTTCTTTTTATATGTAGCATTTTGTAGCATAATCATAATGTAATGTGTTATATTTTCCACCAACACTTTTTTGCACTTCTAGTACAAAATTGGCGGCTTTGTGTACGGAGCAAAGGTGCAAATAGTGCAATGTTTACCTTTGTTTCGTCTTTGCTTGTAGGAACACCCCCGCCAGTTTGTGCAGCGCACATGAGATGGCGGGCAGACATAGCAACAAGTAGATGCGCTTCTGGTAGCGACCAAACTCCCCGAGGTATTTAACAACTGTTGTGTTGAACAAGTACCTACACAAGTACAAATTGTCATTACTTTAACTTCTTCATATGTGAGGCAAGGTGCATGGCTAACATTTTATCTGACGACTACAGATAGCTGAGGAAATATGGCACATTAGGCATTTCTGCGGCACATCTCCTTCAGTTTTAGTAATCCACTGGGATATTAGCTACAAAAAAGCGTTTTAGTGGTATGTGTAATATTATTATAACACACTGGTTAATAAGTAATGAGTTCTTTATTAATATGCAGAACAGTACAAATTATTTTAATAAGTACGCCACAGGTCTAGGCCTAGCCTCAATTGCTCGTCCAGTCTCACTAGTCCCAGCATGCATTGCGCCGTGCGCATTGCCAACATAACAAACCCAAACTATGACGAGTAGATGCTGGGCGGCATTATTCAAGTTACAACTGAGATCATCACATCTTCCCCCTTAAGTCAAGTGACTTCCCTTTCTTTAACTTGTTTGAGAGATAACTTTTAGACAATTAAAAATACAAATGAGATTACTGTTAACCAGTTGTTGTTGTTATTCTACTTTTCATTTCAACAGACATAAAAATTAATATAAATTCTTTTTTGCAGTCTTTCAAGTTTAGTGGAAATGATACGTAGAGAGTCTTAATTATTTATAGTGGAACGGAGTGAAATAACACAAGAGAGTAATTTTATAGAAGCAGAAATGGTTTTATTCTAGTTAATGCCAGCCATTGATATGCCAGAGAGTCAACGATCACCATTGGTTACAGTTCATAACAAATAAATGAAACATCGTCGACTTCTTTGGCTTCTTTGTATACGTCTTGTTTATCTTGAACTAGGAGGCAGTGAATTACTTGTGATGCCTCCAGGAAGTGTTGAACACATAACTTCTAATACTCCCCCTTGTTTAATACTTCTCTACATCTTGTAGTCCGATTTGAGAACGATGTTCGGTAGTCTTCTTCGGTGTAATAGTCTTCGTCATCATGTCCGCGAGGTTATCAGCTGTTGGCACGTACACAAATTCTAATTTACAAGATTCGACTTTCTCTCGTAAGAAGAAATGCTTAATGTCAATGTGTTTGCTCCTCTCTGAAGTTGTATGATTCTTCGCTAGTGCGATAGCTCCTTGATTGTCTGCCAAAACTGCTTGTGGGGTGCAGATCAAATCATCTGCGGCTATCTCTCCTAAGAAACTTTGCAACCAGAGCACTTCTTTAGTAGCGTGGCTCATTGCAATGTACTCGGCTTCGACAGTCGAGAGTGCAGTAGTCTTCTGCTTCTTGCTGCTCCAGGATATTGCTGCATTAGCTACCATGAACACATATCCATTAAAAGATCGTCTATCTATTTTGCAGCTCGCCCAATCTGCGTCGCAGTAAGCTGTCATTTTCGGTTTCCCCTGTGTTCTTCTGTATGTCAGACCCATCGTCTTCGTCTGTTTGACATACCGGAGTATGTGTTTCACTCCTGTCCAGTGTTCCTTACTGGGTCGATCATTGAATTGACTCATATAAGTAACGGCGAAAGCCAGGTCAGGTCTTGTTCCTCCTACAAGATATAGCAACCCTCCAACGGCTCGTCTGTATTGGTAGGCTCCGTCCGCTGACATTACTTCATTGTCATTTGACTTCTCGAATTTCATTCCAGGATCAAGTGGCGTCGAAGCCCCTTTGGCGTCTTCCATCCCGAATGTGTTCAGAAGTTCTCTTATGTAAGTTGTTTGGTCTAGAGTGAGTGAACCATCTTCTTTTTCTCCACTCGCATAGACAGGATATGTCTCGCTCTTCCCAAATCTTTTATGTTAAACTGTTTGCTTATATCCAGTTTAAATCTCTTAATTGTTTCTTCGTCCTTTGAAATTATCAGCAAGTCATCAACGTATACGCCAATAATTAAATCACGCTCGTCATTGAAATAGATGCAGGGATCAGCCTTGGATCGGTGAAGTCCAATTGATTTTAGAAACTCGTCGAGTTTTGTGTTCCATTCTCTTCCCGATTGGTGCAATCCATATAGGCTTTTCTTCAACAAACATACTTGATCACTTCTTCCAGTCTTGCATAACGCTCTTGGCTGTTCCATGTACACTTCCTTCTTTCAGAGTTCCATGCAGATATGCGGCTGTGATATCAAGTTTGGTGAATTTCCCAATTTCTTTCTACTGCCATCGCCAAGAGAATTCTAATCGACTTTATTTTCACAACTGGAGAGAATGTATCGTGATAATCGATGCCTTCTACTTGTGTATGTCCCGTGCTACCAGTATCGCCTTGTATCTGTTTAGATTTCCATCTTCGTCAAATTTCTTTTTCAGAATCCATTTGCACTTAACAATACGTCTTCCTTTCGGTCGTGGGACAGTAATCCATGTTTCGTTCCTACTCAGGTTATCCAACTCTTCTTGAATTGCTTCTTCCCATTCTTTGGCATCAGGTCGCGATAAAGCTTCTTCTACTGTGCTGGGGTCTTGTTCGACGTCATGCTGCATGCCTTTAGTGCAGACACAACACTTCTCCTTTGGGACCTTCTTCGTAGCCAGTCGTTCCGAACGTCTAGGCACATCCAGTGTTGCTTCGTCTACTGATGTGTAGATGTTGAGGGAGGATGAAATTCGACAAACTCCCCCTCGTCATTCACCTCTCCTGATTCTGCATTGCCATGTCTATCAACGAGATGTGGTTCGTCGTCCACGCTCTCTACTCTAAATAGCATGTCTTCGCTAGCAATGTTGGTGCTCAGGGTTGTCTTGTTAGTCATAGCCTTGCATGGAAATGAATATTCGTCAAATTTTACATTTCGGCTCACCACTATTTCGTCAGTTTTCCAGTTCCATAGCTTGTAACCCTTGACACCATCAGGATATCCAATCAGCACACACTCTTCTGACTTCGCATCAAGCTTGCCTTTCTTCTTTCTTGGGTTAACAACGCTCCAAGCTTTGCATCCATAAACTCTTATGTGTTGAAACTTCGATTCTTTTCCAAACCATAGAGTTGCAGGTATTTGCCCGTCAATTGCATTAGAGGGACATTTGTTTCTGATTTGGCATGCTGTAAGTAGAGTGTCGGCCCATAGTGTTCTCGTAACACCAGATTCTATTAACAAGCATCTCGTCATGTCTAGTAGCGTCTGATTCATTCTTTCAGCAACTCCATTTTGCTGAGGAGTTCCAGGAACTGTGGTCTGGCGTCGGATTCCAAAATTCTTGAGATAATCATTAAATTCACGACTAGTATATTCTCCGCCATTGTCACTTCGGAAAACCTTCACCTTTCTTCCGTGATGATTTTCGGCCATTCGACGGTATTCATCAAATTTGCTGAGGACTTCACTCTTCTTCTTCATTGGATACACCATAGTGTACCTCGTGAAATCATCAATAAAAGTGACGAAGTAGTTCGAGCCACCTTTTGTTGAAGGGACTACTTTCCCAACGACATCTGAATGAATCAGTTCTAGAGGTGCTGTTGCTCGAGTAGCTTCTCCTACAGTAAAACTTGTTTGCTTCAATTTTCCCAGTACGCAAGTTTCACAGTTTACCACTCCTTCTTCAGTTTCATTCGGATTATGTTTTGGTTTATTAAAACCAGTCAGTTTCTCTATAGTACAGGCCAGTTAGACAATTTTTGGGCAAAACCCAGACATTTAATGTTCCTCAAATTTATTGCTGGAATACGTTCAGGGGATGTCCGTGATCAAAAAAACTCAAGTTTCCCAAAAAATCCCACTTGGGGAAAATCCGCCATCTTGAAAAAACTCCGCCATGCTGTATTTCACAGATTGTTTGCTCAAACAGGTGATCTAAGAGACCAAATGACTTGATTTTTTTTCTTGTTATTATTTGCAACTCTTTTTGATATAAATAATTAATTGTCATAGGAAAAATCCGCCATCTTGAAAAAATTCCACCATTTTAAATTTTTTTTGGTTTTTCTAGGCGATCCAAGTAACCTAAAGACATAATAAAATTTCCTCTGTTATTATTTACAACCCCATTTGATGCAAATAATTAAATTTTATCTGCCCTCCTTCATAATAGCCAGATTTATTCGATATTCCAAATCATTGACACAAAATAGCAACCAGCAAGTTCAATGTTTTTTGTGCAGTAAAACGTTTCCACACCAAGAAATGTACCAATTAAAAACTTATTGCTAAAAGTATCAAAGAGTTTCATTAAAAGTTTCATAAACATTCACTTACTTAGTGTTTACCTAAAATCACCTCATTCAGCTTGCTGTTGTTCCATCGAATGTCTTTACCAATTTTCTGAAAAATAAATACTGCTGTTTCCTAAAACTTTTATCGGTTCCTTGTGTATGAATAAATTATTACCCCCCCCCCCCCCTTCTTGGCCTTGAAATTAATTTAGCGACGACGCCTCTTATGGCGACATAAGTTATCGCCTCACTATCATTATCATTTTTACTGTCCACTTATTTTAGATTGGCTCCTGGGGCCTTACCATGGCCGGGACTTTCTAGTGACCTTCCAAATGGTTGCTTCATTTGCCAGCATCGCAAGGTTATAGTTTTTGAAGATTTTCTTTGGAGTCATCCTGGCCACATCCGAACAACACGTCGAGATGCGCATGTCCCGTCAAAGAAGTCACCCAAGACACACAAAGATGCGAGACTGGCTAGGGTTTCCACAGTCCCTTCCCGCGCGCCCTCACCTCTGCTTGTGTCTTTTTCAAACGATGTGGTGCAACAGACAAGTGTGAATTGCGACTGTGCTAGAGATGTGGAATTAAAGTCCATGAAGGAATGGTTTGGGAAACCTTTTCAGCCCAAATTTACAAAATGCAAGCGAAGGTTGAATTTATGGCAATCGTCTTAATTGTATCCAGGTCCGCAATGATGTAGTCCACGTCCAATCCCATGCGCTCTTCCACCAAATGTTGTTGCATCGTCCGGACTAACGAGGAGCATGCAGAGTATCTCACCTACGAACTGGCAGCAAGACCACTACACTTTTTGATGAATTCTCTTAACGCAAGGGGACGAAGTCCACCCTCTTCAGGCCTCTGCAAGAAATTGCTCCAGCTGGGAACAGACCTTCCCCCAAATGAGGCCGCATTCGCCATCGACGGGGGTTACTTGTTCGCCGCGTTTTTGTGGATACGACACTCTACGTACAGGCAGATATGTAAAACGTTACTAAAAGCTAAAAAAATTAAAAAAAAAAATAAACTAAAGTAAAGCTCAAACAATGGTGGGATTTGACGGCTACCAGAAGCCCCTCGACAAAAGACACGAAGCACGTCCGCCGTCTGGCCCGGGGTAGAAATTGGCCCAGACCTTGGCTCTGCTAATCGTACAAAAGGCGAGGAAAGAGATAATGTCCACCTCGCAAACAATCAGCTAGAAAAAGAGGAGTATCTTACTCCCCGAAACTAAGGCGAGCCCTGGCTCGTCGTCGGGGACAGTGTCCCCTTCCCTTGACGACCCCCCGGGGACGATGACAATGACACAACGAACGATGACAAAGACGATGACGACCGCGACGTGAGAAACCCCCCTTCCTCCCCTTTCCCGTGGCTGGTTCTGACCAGCAAAGGGCCCCTCCTCCCCCCCCCTTAGGCTAGAGTGGTGCTTATGACCTAACGGTTGACGCGTCCTTAATCCAAATAAACCAAAAAACGTCCGGCGTGCCATGGATCATCTTCAGCAGATGTCCCTTGTTGAATGGATTGGGGTTCACCTCAAACCTGCTGATTGGGAGTGGAAACTTGAGAATGGACAACTGACGCCAATCCCAACACTTAAACTCCACACCAGATAAACTACTCACAATTGTATCATCAACTGTAAAACGGGATGTGAGCGCCCAAATTGTAAATGCCAAAAATGGACTAACTTGCTCCAGTATGTGTGACTACTGCACGGGAAAATGGTTGTTCAACTGCGCTCCCACTTTAGAAGACGACGAATACGTTGTAGTAGACGACGTGATGTCGCAAAATTAGTGTGGCAATGAAAATGATAATTGATAGTGAATAGTGATGGCGAGAGCCTATTCACCAGTTAAAAGGCGTCGTCGGCTGAATTCATTTCAAGAAAATGTGGGATGGGGGATGGTTTATTTTAAAATTACGTAATAGTACAAGGAATGCGATAAAAGTGTTTTTATGACCAGCAGTTTTTTCTTTTTTTGTAAAACTCTTGGTATGACATTTCGATGGTAACTGCTGAAATGATGGTGAATTCAAGGAAAACCACTAAGTAAGTGATGATTTTTGCCGAAATGTCATTACCCATTGAAGGCAAATGAATAGTTTGTCCAAATATTGTTTCACATAATTTTCTTTATTTACAAGTGCAGTGAACAGCTCTAAAAGTTTCATTATTATATTAACTTTTTAATTGGTACATTTCTTGGTTGGCAACGTTTAACTGCAAAAATAACATTGAACTTGCTGGGTTTCTATTTTTTGTGGCATTGATTTGCAATATAGTAAAAATTCTGGTTAATTTTGAATGAGGGTAGATGACATTTATTATTTCTATCAATTGGGGTTGTAAATAATAACAGAGGAAATTTTGGTATGTCTTTAGGTCACTTCAATCGCCTGCTATAAACAGAAAAACAAAAATTCAAAAAGGTTGAATTTTTTCCAAGATGGCGGATTTTTTCTATAACAATTAACTATTTCTATCAATAGGGGTTGCAAAAAATAACAAAAGAAAAAAAAACAAGTAATTTGGTCACCTGTTGTAGCAAACAATCTGCAAAATACAACATATCGGAGATTTTTCAAGATGGCGGATTTTCCCCAAGTGGGATTTTTTGGGAACTTGAGTTTTTTGTTCAGGGACATCCCCTGAACGTATTCCAGCAATAATATTTGAGGAACATTAAATGTCCGGGTCAAAGTCTAATTTGCCTGTACTACTACGGCTTCTGAATGGAGATGTCCAAGTCTACGGTGCCACAAAGATAAATCAATCCTCTTTGTGATTTAAGCCTTTGGACCAGCTTCTTCCAGTATGTATAGTCTTCCTACACGAAACGCTGTGAGAATGACATCGCCGTTTTTTTTCTATAACTTGTGCTTTACCATCCTTGAATAAAACCTCTAGTCCCAGTTCTTCCAGTCTACCAACTGAAATAAGGTTGCTATCCAACTTTAGCACAAACAAGATGTCATTCAACTCGATACTAATTTCCCCGTATTTCTTGTTCAAAAGAAATTCTACACATCCAGTTCCACAAACTTCTAACTTCTCTCCATTGGCAACTTCTACGTTTGAGCTACATTCCTTGAATGAATGCAATTTGCCTCGGTATGGTGTCATGTGTTCAGTGACAGCACTATCCAAATACCAGATTAGGGAATCAGAATTAGTCCTACTTACGTTGTCTGTCACACTAAGCACCTTGTGATTCACCTTTTTGACATGCTGAACACTTGACCTGGGCAAATTACTCCCGTCTTGTCCGTTACTTCTTCCACCTGGACAATTTCTAGCTATGTGACCCCATTCACCACAGCAGTAACAACGCACTCGTCGTCGATCGTTTGAAACTGTGTGAGAATCTTTGTCCATACTGTCACTTGTTCTCCTTTCTTCTTGTGAGGACTTACGTGGATATATCTTCGTCTTGCCTTTTGTAAACAACGCCTTCGGCTCGTCTTCTTCAGTATGTTTACTATCTTCTTCACGTCGTAATATCCTCTTCTCTTCAACCAGGAGTCTAGCTTTTACCTTCTTCGTTGATAGGCCATTCTCATCTTGCTCCAGATTAAGAATGAGAGGCTCATAAGAACTTGGAAGACCCATCAGCATAACCATAGCTACTTCTTTGTCGTTAAAGCCGTAACCACTACCTGTCAGCTTTCTATGTTTTATCCATTAGACGACCAAGATAACTTTTTGTATCTTCTGTTGGCGTCATTTCGACATTGAAGAAATCACGCATAAGCTGAAGAATGTGTAGAAGCCCAAACTTCGAATGGATTTCTAGAAGAATCTCCCACGCTTCCTTAGCACTTTCGCAACTCCCAATGTCATCCAAATAGTTATCTTCAACTACCAAGAACAAAAATGTTAAAGCACGGTTATTTTTCTTCTTGTCTTCATTGGCCATTTCCGTCATATCTTCAAAACCTGGATCTAAAGCTTCCCAACAGCCTTTCTGTACGAGCGCGGCTCTTGCCCGTATCGACCAAGTGTGGTAATTGTCTGAGGTTAACCTAGCCATTTTAAACTCATCCATTGTGGTTGACATATTTCACTGTCTTCTTCTTCACCACACAATACGTAGATTTAAAATCAACTACACACAATGGGGACTCGTATTCGTCATCCAACAGCTACAAACGCGTACACATCTTTCAATAACTTCTTCAAGAAAGAATGTGTTTTTTTGCACTCAGCCCACAACACTAGGAAATATCCATTTAACTTACAACTACATTTAAATCACTCACCAATTAATGTTTCCACACGCGATCTTGGTTGGTCTGGGCCCATAACCTCTTAATTATTTATAGTGGAACGGAGTGAAATAACACAAGAGAGTAATTTTATAGAAGCAGAAATGGTTTTATTCTAGTTAATGCCAGCCATTGATATGCGAGAGAGTCAACGATCACCATTGGTTACAGTTCATAACAAATAAATGAAACATCGTCGACTTCTTTGGCTTCTTTGTATACGTCTTGTTTATCTTGAACTAGGAGGCAGTGAATTACTTGTGATGCCTCCAGGAAGTGTTGAACACATAACTTCTAATAGAGAGTGCTTAAATCAAATGTTATGGGTTTTTTTTACTGATCGATCGTTTGAATTTATTTCCTGGTGTATTTTTATAAGTTTGGTACAACTATAAGTAATAATATTTGAAAACAGTTATATGAAAAAATAATTACCTTAAAACATATATAAATAAATAATACATTTTAAAATAGGTATAAGCAGAGATAATACGTAAAAGCTAAACATGGAATTTGAAATAAGCATTCATCTTTTCAAATCTAGCATTTTTTAGCATATCTAATGTGTTATATTTTCAACGAACACTTTCTTGCACTTCTTGCAAATTGGCGTTGTGTACGGAGCAAGTGCACAGTTTCCTTGCCTTGCTTGTAGGAAACCCCCGCCCTTTGTGCAGGGGCACTGAAGGCAA